>JAJMBO010000009.1:86385-132519 GCA_030585065.1 Blastobotrys persicus
ATCTGTCACACGTTGCCATAGCAACTTTTTTTTTTTTTTTTTTTTTTTTTTTTTCAAGGGGTGGTGAGAGACCAAAAATTTCAACTCGTGTATTTTCCTTTCCCCTACTGTAACGCTCACCCACATCACTATGGATCAAGCATTCTTGGGGAGTCTTGAAGAAACATTAAAGCAGATTACCTCTCCAGGTACTGTGAAAGCTGCTTCTGCGAAGTTGCAGAGCGACTTTTACCCAAACCCACAGACACTTCCTGGTTTAATCCACTTACTGCAGAATCACCCTGACAAGCACATTCGTCAGTTGGCAGGTGTTGAGTCAAGGAAGCTTGTGGCAAGATACTGGGAGGATGACCAGGCACTTTCTCAGGATGTCAAGAAGGAGATCAAGAAATCGCTCCTTCAATCTACCGTGGCGGAACCTGAACCTCTTCCACGCCATACGTCATCTCGAGTGATTTCCGCAATTGCTCAATTGGATGTCGATGAGAACAACTGGCCTGAACTCATGCCTTTCTTGCATAATGGCACCAAATCTTCTAATGCATCTGAGCGTGAGGTTTGTGTCTACATCATTTATACCCTTTTGGATGCTGGTATCAACACCTTGATCGAATCTACAGTTGATGTCCTGCACCTCTTCTCTCAGACCATTAATGACCCAGAGTCTCAGCAGGTTCGAATTTCTACCGTATTGGGTCTTGGCAGCATTTCCGATCAGATTGAAGCGGTTACTGCAGACCAGCCGGCTGAAAAGAACCCTGTCGAGATCTTCAGAGCGTTGATTCCTTCTATGGTGGACGTATTGAAGCAGGTTATTTCGTCCGATGATGATAAGGGGATTTCTCAGGTGTTTGAGGTCTTCAACTCTCTTTTGCTTTGTGATCCCGCGTTGACTTCCAAGCATATCGGAGACTTGGTCACCTTCATGCTCAACAATATTGCTGCTGAAGTTAACTTGTCTGAAGAATGCAGAATCCCTGCTCTTCAGTTCTTGCTTACTTCTGTCCGTTTCAAGAAGAATAAGCTCCAGTCACTCAAATTGGGTCCAATGCTTACCGTCACTGCCATGAAGATCATTGCTGAAGGATATGACGAGCAAGATGATGAGGATGATGAGGACACCCCACCACTCCTTGCCTTGAGGCTTATTGACTATCTGTCCAATTCTTTACCACCAAGCCAGGTTCTTGCTCCATTGATGGAGGCTCTTCCTTCTTTTGCAAAGTCTAACAATCCTAATGAACGACGGGCCGCTTTCTTGTCTGTTAATGCCGCCGTCGAGGGTGCTCCAGATTATGTTGCCAACCAAATCAATGTCATCTTGCCAATGGTTGTTGACGGCCTGAATGACAGCGATGTTAATGTTAAGTCTGGTGCTCTTCAAGCGCTCGCAGAACTAGCCTCTGAGTTGCATGAGGTGATCAGTGACGAGCATGAAGTCTTGCTTCCCCTTGTATTCAAGGTTATGGACACTGCTACCACTCTCAAGATTGGCAAGAATGCCTGTATGGCCTTGGACTCTATCCTTGAGGGTCTGGATCGAAAAGTTATTGCTGAAAAGTATCTCTCTGATTTGGCCCCAAAGCTTCTACAGCTTCTCTCTTCTACCCAAGACTTGCAGTTGAAGAGTTCTATTGTCGCTGCCATTTCCTCTGCTGCTTTTGCTTCAGGCAAGGCTTACCAGCCATACTTTGAGACCACTATTCACGCTGTCGAGCCCTTCGTCAGAGTCTCTGAAGAAATGTCAAACGACGAAGTTGCTCTCTGTGGTATTACTCTTGATGCTCTCAGTGCTCTTGCTGGTGCAGTTGGAAAGGATGCCTTCAGCCCATATGTGCAACCGCTTGTGGAGGCCTCATACAGATGCCTTCAATCCGGGCAGAGCAGGTTGCGAGAATGTGGATTCATTTTCCTCGGGACGCTTGCGAAGCATTATGGCTCCGACTTCTCTCCGTTCTTGAGCAATGTTGTTCCAGAAATCTTCAAGTCCCTTAAACAGGATGAGTTCACTGGTTTGGACGATGAGGATGATGATGACATTGGCATTGGCCAAGATGATGAGGATGACTTGTTGAGCAAGTTGAAGATCAACAGTGCTATGGCCACTGAAAAGGAGGTTGCTACTGATACCTTGGGAGAGATTATTGTTGCATCTAAGAATGATTTCTTGCCATACCTGGAAGAGGCCACTAAGAACCTTGTTGAGTTGGTTGATCACTTTTATGAGGGTATCAGTAGAGCTGCTGTAATTGCATTGTGGAGATCTTTTATTTCTTACTACAAGATTGGCAATTATCCTGTCTGGACTCCAGGATTCTCATCTCAGGTTCAATTGCAGGATCCTGCAGCTGCTCTGTTGGATGTTTCTCGTAAAGCATGCTTGGAGCTTCTTTCTGGCAGCGACGAACGCTCTGTCACCACCTCTATCTGTGATAACTTTGCTGAAGCCCTCAAGGTTGCCGGTCCTGTTGTAATCGGGAGCCAGAGCGACTTGGAGCAGCTCTGTGGTGAATTGATGATGATCTTAAACAAGACTCACCCATCGCAGACACTGGATGACGATGACTACGAGTATGATGGCAAGCAAGCTGCTGATGAAGATAATGGTGAGAGCTCTGAATATGACGAGCTTTTGACTGATAGTGCCTTGGATGTTGTTGTCCAGCTCGCTGCCGCTCTTGGTAAAGATTTCAGCCCGATTCTCAATACCTTCTTCCCAACTCTATCCAAATACTGTGCAAGCAAGAGCAGCACTGAGAGAGCGTCGGGTGTTGGTGCCGTCGCCGAGGTTGTCAACGGCTTGCGACCTGCATGCACTGAATGGAGTCAGAGCCTTTTGGACGTTTTTATGACCAGGCTCGATGACAAGGATTTGGAAGTTCGTTCCAACTCTGCGTATGGTGTCGGTCTTCTCTGCTACTACAGCGAAAATGTAGACTTAGTCAAGAATAACTTTATGGCTATTCTACAAAAGCTTCAAAGATTGCTGAAAAAGGTTGAGAAGAAGAAGCGCAAGTCCTACGGCAACAACGGGGACAATGAGGATGACAGCAACGAACGTGGTTTGGCCAATGCATGTGGCTGTGTTGCTAGAATGACCTTGAGATTCCCAGATTTGATCCCAATGGGCGAGGTCCTTCCAGTGCTGATCAGCAGATTACCGCTTCAAGATGGCTACGAAGAAAATACTCCAGTGTTCATGCTGTTGCTGGATTTGTTCCAGAAGAGAAACGAGACGGTCATCGGCCACAGGGAGGAAATTGTCAACATTTTCGATCAAGTCTTTGCTCAGCAAATTGAAGCCGATCAGGAAGAGATGAGTCGAACTGTCACCACCACTCCTTCTGTGAAGCCATTCGAGTCTGATGAACTCAAGGGAAAGGTTATTGAACTCCTCAAATACCTTGAAAGCGAGCAACCTGGCCTGGTTTCCTCTAAGCCGACCCTCCAAGTTGTTCTTGCATAATGAAAATGTTAGCTATAGAAAGGCGAACAAAGATAATAGGGACTCTGTATGATAATAATTTTAATAATTACCTTGTATTATTTTACTTTTCTCCGTCGTCTATGACTGTTACAGGAGTTTGTGTAGGCTTGCATTCTAATAGGTGTAGGACCGGGGTACTCAATTTACGGCCAGGTCTGTAAGATATTGCGATCCCTCCTGAAAGTGGCTTAGAAATCAGGTAAAAAAACGTTTACGTAAAGCTCCATTTCGCTGGGTTGTCAGTCAGCATTGCATATGATCTGCACGCGGCTGAACTGGGATCGACATAATTTCAATAATTGGCGGTTGAGAAAGAGTCATACCCGTGGTACTGCGTTATCCTACCAGATTTACTAGGGTATGCTATATTGATAGCGTTAGTTATTTCAACAATGCGCCATGCAAGAGAGACCTTGAAGTACTTTCGCTGCAGATTTGAGTGTACCCGGTAGTTCCGAGGCAGGGCCGAGAGTCTATACGTTTCCGAAAAAAAAAAAAGAAAAAAAAATTACCGAGATTTCAAGTTGAATTTGCTAACAGACGTGCCAATGCACAAAAGCGAATCATTGTGTTGAGAAGCGATCGGGAAAAGGACGAGGTAAGATCGTCTTTTCTTCATCTGCGAAGCCGCCTCTTCCTTTGGGAGGATAGATCTGGAATTAGTTTTACTCTGCTGTTTCTTTTGAGTATTCTCGTAGAATAGAATACAAATCTAGGATATTGTTGTTTATTCAACAACGAATATCTACCCGGTTATCTGCTTTGATGACCAGGCGTGACGCGGCTGTGCGGCGGGGAATGGAGGGTGGAGAATAAATGGCTCATTTCTTTCAGGTTATATATACCTGAATCAGCTCTGCGTTCCCAATTGTCGTCAAAATGCAAACAGAAGAGCTGGCTAATTTTGCTAGCTTGACAGATGGTAACCAGGTTCCGCCTCCCAGGTATAGCGAAAGTGCATTACCGGGGTATGAAGCCGAGTTTATTGTTCAAGAGATGGGTCCTTTAAGTGGCAAGCGGCGGTATCCGTTCGAAATTGAGCTAACCGACCATAGAGAAGCCTACAATATTGGAGATATAGTCAAAGGAAGGGCCTTTGTACGGCCGTTTTCCCAAGACATTAAGTTCAAAGAGGTTTCCATTGACCTGGTTCTGGCGGAATCGGTCATCTCCTGCGACAGCTTTGTTGAAAGAAGGCTCATACGCAGAGCTTCTCTGGCAAGGATAACCATTTCTGGAGCGATGGTTAATGAGGGAGTGTTTAGAAAAGGACTAGAATATCAATTTCCATTTTCCTTAACCATCCCACAGTTCAATACTCAGTGTACTAACGAGAACCATCATTTTCAACATTCGCTCCTTCCCCCAAGCCTAGGGCCTCCGTATGGAACCGACTATGGCAAGCCGCGGAAGGAAGACTTGGAGGACCTCTCGTTGCGACTGAATTACTACATCAGAGGACGGATTATTCACCAACAGAACATACGCACGATCGAAGCTTTTGCCCCCTTCAGACTAATTCCACTGTATCCTACTGCCGATTATGACCTCTCTGCCGACGAAAAGGGCTGTTATACAGGCCGACGCGAAGTCCGTACGGGAACTATACTCAGAAAGAGGCGGGTCCTTGGTACTGTTGAGCTGACCATTGGCCGACCCCCCAAATTCTTGATCCTCGGCCAGATGACAAAGCTCACCTTGTCATTGAACGAGAACTTGTCACTGTCTGTGGCACAAGTGGCATACAAGCTCTATTCCGAAACAAGCGTTGTACGAGAGCGAGCGAAGGGTATTGTCACCTCCACCTATCCTGGCGCTTTCACAACCAAACAGCTTGTCTTCGAACACAAGCTTGACGTCTCTCATAGCGCAAACGGGAGCACGTTCGATATCCCAGTAATCATCCCTGACAACAATCCGCATGCCATTCCATCGTTTAGCACCTGCTTGAGCAGCAGAAGCTATGCTTTGGAACTCACAGCCGTTCTCACCTCGGACGAAATAAAGACTTCAGTGCAAGTTAGTTTCCCTGTAGCCCTAGTTAACAGTTTGTCCTAGTTGCTTTTTTGCATAGTACATGTTTAATAAATGATGACTTGATGAACTGAGAGCATTAGTACCCTATAATGGATGCAACATCACAAAACAAACTATACAACGGCTCTTGCAAAATTAGGTGGCACGAAACGACCAGAAACGCGGTCAGGTTGGTAAAAGCAGGAGTATATCCAGTCATAATCCTGCTGGATACCATCCAAATAGAGAGGCATTTTTTTGGATACATATTTGGCAGCATTAAGAGAAGAGATGAAAACCGATAGGCATTTCGAATGATTCAACCCCTTGAAGGATCCAGCACACCTTGACACAATTTCAAGAAAGTCCTTTACTGCCGTCGTTGACTTGAGCTTCTCGGTAATATGCATATTCATCTCAGTTATAGTCGATCAGTTCCTGTTTAGGCGAATTTCAGGGCCCCGTGCTCAGCCGCGTAGGAGCTCCGAGACCAGTTTCCAAAGAGTCATTGAAATAGCGCCACTGCATGTGTCTTGAGCATGGTGAAATATGCTACCTCGTCCGCCAAAGTACAAGGCCAATGAAGAAGATGACGTCTTGCCTGAGTACAGCGTGGATTGCACAGTATCCGAATCCGACCGCCGGGACTCTCGGAAGACACAAACCCTCTCTTTTGAATTCCACAAAGGAGTCGTAGATTTTGCATTTGGAATAGGGGACATCATACGTGGCGTACTATGTGTTTGTCCTCTAGAAGATGACATTACCATTCAAGGCATTGGTATTGACGTCGTGTTGTATGAGTGCCATAAGGGTAAATCCGTTAGTAACACAACCGTTTGCAGCTACGTTGTTCCGTTAGAGGCATATCCTGAAAACATGAAATTTGTCTACGGCTATACGTACACATTTCCATTTTCCGTCTTAGTGCCAATTCATTTGCCCGATGGCAAATTGCTTCCTCCAAGCTTCAACGACACCGTTCTTTACTTCATGCGTGCACGTATGGTGAAGCGCGACAGCAGGATTTTAGAAAAGTACGAAGACATTGTTGTAATCCCAGCATACAGCGGCGAAGAATTAGGGGCTTCAGATGAAAAGGAAATATTTCGGACGTGCAGACAGCTAGAAACTCCTGGAGGGCTCCTCCGAAAAGACAAATATGGCCTATTTGGACTTGAGATTATAGGTCCTCTTGTATTCATTGTGTCCTCTTGGAATGCTTCCTCCATCCCTATTCGGATCCAATTCGATCCGGCTGGGAAACGCTATGCTATCCTTCCCCCTGAAATTCACTCTATTACTTACAGGTTGAGATCTCATATCACGGCATTTGGGAACCAAACCAAACACACTCTTCAACAACAGCGAGTAGATTTTGAAAAGCTGCAGTGGATTATTCCAAAGGTCGATGGATATTTCGAGACCCGAGCCCGGTTACCAATAACCGTGCCGTTCGGAGATCTCAACTATACCCCAACGTTCTATGCCAAACTAACAAGCCGGACATACAGTGTTGAAGTGACTGTAAACACAAAGTCTTATGGTGATATCTCCTTAGCAGCCCCAGTCGTCATTCTTTACGACCCGCTACGTGTACATGAATTTCCCCGAAGAAAGCGCAATGATTCAAAAATCCCAAAAGCAATTAAGCTGCCGCATTTACCAACCCCCTCCTCTGTAGACTCGATGGTAATGTCATCAGTGTTGAGGTCGTGATAAATAGGACATAGATATATGTGTGCCAACAGCTCAATCGAAGAACATACTGGTGAGCCGCTTTCCCCAGAAACTTGAAAAATATTGTTGATATGTGACATTTTGCTACGCTACAGTACTTGTAATGTTTCACAGTGCAACAGTAAAGGCGATTGCAATTTGAGACAACGGATCCTTCTGTACAGATGATATCCAATAACAATCAACCCATGCTGGAAAACTAGGTCACCTAAAAGCAATATTAATCATTACAGTAGAGAATTAAAGATCGTCATCAGATTCAGATTCAGTTCGAGTGGCTTGCCGTAATCCATGACTTTTGTGAGGCTGGCTCGGTTTAGACGGCTTTGTGAGTTTTCCATGAACTCTTTGAATAACACCGCTGGCATAAAGACGAGCTTCCAACACTTCAGGCTCAAAATTATCAGTATTGCCTAGCTGATCAAATCCAACTAGCTTGATACATTCCTTGCCATTAATAAACCCCAGGACACAGGGCAACACTTTAATCCCCAATTTAGTGACCAAGAATGGCGCATCAGTGGCGATAATTTCTAAAAAACGCGTCTTCATATGTTTCCGTGCTAGGATATCAAGTTTCGCTCGCATGATCTTACACCTCTGAAAATTTGGCTGTGAAAAAAGTACAACCGAATAATTCCCGGATCCATGTGTTCGCGTAGTAATCTCTAAAACTTCCTTTTCTGACTTTACATGCTCAACAGTCCCATACCCTTCTTGAACGTTCCGTCGGGCTGTATTCATTTCTTCTGCTAACTCTTGCATCCTGCGTTCTCGGTAGTTGTTCATAGCTGGATCATTATCTAGCATCGCCACAAATTCCTCTTCATCAAAGTCACTATCCTCATCATCATTTTTATCCCTCAAAAGATGTTCCTGGTATGAGCCTAGCACTGCAGCCGCTTTCTCATCCATTTTAGAATACTTCGTATCTTTCGTTCGCAGTTCGTCTCGAACCACCCAAAAATTAAACGCGTCGCTCATGGGGAAGATCACGTGACTCAATTGCCCCTGAATTTCAATTCACAAATTGCCGAATAATATAGTCCCCGCGGTGACCAGATGGAGCTAACGTCTGTGAATATCCCGCTATATTAGAACTAAGCTAGTCCAGGTCTTTATTATTTAACTGTGCTATGCATAGCCGAATCTGAAGCCAAATTAATGAATGCATTGGCATAAGGGTCTGACAGGATACAAAGGAAGATACGCGCCAAATTTAAGCTCTTTACAGAGCGGCTACAAGGGAAGTGCTGTTTGGACAATTCTTTTCCATAGAGGCAGCTGCCGGAATTGTTCATCCTCTTCTTCTTGGCTCGGAATATCGCAATGTGCATGAGCTGGAGCCGTTTCGATAGTATGTGTGTTCCGTACACCCCTGTAAGCTGTAAGCTCAACTTCCTCTGTTTGTTGACTCAAGCGTCCTTGTCTCAATCTTCTCCAGAACGGCGTATTATTGCGTGTCGATTCTCGGGTTGGAAGAGGGTCCTCTCTCCGCCTGCGAGCCTTACGTAACTCTCTTTCTCTCCGAACAGTGTTGTAAGTGATTCTAACTCCCGGAGGAAGATATCCTGGTGGCAAGCAAGAAGTCTTGCATAGCGGACAAAGACTAGATCGCCGAAGGAGGTAGCTGTCGATGCACACAGGGTGAAATAGATGACGACATGGGAGAATACGGACTTCTGTTTTTTGTGGTTCCAATTCTTCCAAACAAATTGCACATTCTTCTTGGTAATGCTGAGAGATATACAACTGCATAGTACCCTGAGAGCAAATGTTTCTAGGCTGAGCTTCTGCGAGCCCTGAACCGTCAAATAAAGCATCATTGTAGATTTTTATGGGGATCTCGGAGAGTACTTCAGGCGGCACTTGCAATCTTTTAATCCCAAGTTCTTCAAGATTTACTTCCCCATTGCGTATTCTTCTCTGCAAACGATATTTCTGTAGTTGGCCTATCATATGCGCAACTATTAAAGCACAGCTTATCAGAACGATAACAAGAGCCAAGAATATAGAACCAAGCAAGTCTTTGACAACAGAGCCATCAGGGTTAAATTCAAGATTCGCCCCGACACGTTCCGCAACTGTTAGCCCCCGTAGACCAGGATAATCCTCCATTTCGTTATGTATAGTGACCATTGTATCCAGGATGGAAATACCAACCTTCTCCTTAATGGTCAATACTGACAAGGGCAACTGCCAATCCTCGGTAAGATCATAGGGAGGGTCGGTACACGCAGTGTCATTAAAAAAGATAATCACAGTGGCATGCTCCGAACACGCTTGTTTGACGTATGAAAAGAAGCATTTTTCGTTCGGCATTGGCGCCAAAGCTATCCTTCTCAATCCCGTTGGGATGTCTTCTAAGAAGAATCGACCTTGGGGATAAATATACCCGTTATTAGATTGATAACAGTTGCCATCAACCTGAGGAACATAGATCAGTCCTTTAAACCGGAACCCATTTGAATGTCCCTTGGCCCAATAAAGGGTAGTTGAATTAATATTCTTTGGCAAATTCTGCAAATTAGGCAATTAGATTTAAGTGCCATCTCGTATATATCAACCTACCCTCCCACTCTCTGCTACCGGCCCCGGAAGCATACGAAAACTCTTATCAACAGGCAAACCAAACGCCGTCACGTTTAAAGCGGCTTAAAAGTAAGTTATGTGATCTCCAGGATGACAATTCACTTACCTCGCCCAGCTGGTGTCTGTTGTTTATTTCGTACCATGAGTATACTTTGCGTGAAGCTACCTCGAATAATAAGGTATATTTACATTTGGGCTTGCTGAAAGTTTTTTTCGTCGCAGAGTTCGTGCTACAAACTTTGGCAGTGAATGAGACTTGATGATTCAGCCGTATTATTTGGATCCTTGTAGTTAGAAACAAGTGAATGAACAGTCGTCTACTACGTTAAAGTGGCAATGCTTTATAATCTTCACTGAGTCGAGGACAGACGTTGAAGCGAAAATCGTTCAAAATAACGCAGTGCGAATGTGGGGAAAACCTCATAAATCACAGCGGTTACCGAATGCTATGATCGAATAGCACGTACATATCAAAGTCGGAAAGGTTCCCCTGCCACCATTATAACTTGGAAGTGCGCGGCCGAGCCGGGCTGGTCGCTATAGCTCCTCTATTACATTTCTGACATCAACGATCCTTGGTCGTTTGAATGAGTCGGCTCTGAGGGAGCAACACTTGACGGCATCTCGACAGGAGCATTTAGCTTTTGAAGGACCCCCTTTAGGCTCTCCAGAGTCCTCTTAGCCACATCTCTATAAGGTCCGCTCGCTGGAATGCCATCGTTCGGATGTTCAAGCAACTCTATAATTTCTTTGAGATTTTTGTTAATCCCCTTGACAGTTTTGGCTATCTTCCGCAGCTCAGAGAGTATGTCCTTCTCGTGTTTCGTTAAATTTCCCTCCGCTTCTTCTGCCATGATAGTGCCTAGATATCGAGAATGATGTTTTGGTACGTGACATTAATTTTGCTCACGTGACCTGCATGACCAATATTTATTACGTTGAGTACTTTAGTATTACACGATTGGATCCTGCTCTCGGGTATCGTCCAAGTTGTTTAAAATAATTGGAACACTAGAAACGTTTTAGCGAAATTCCCGAACATGTTCTGGGGTCAAGGCCGAGGCAGTTACACAGGACCAAGTTTTTTCTAAAGGATTGAAAGTAGAACTCTCGACATCCAGGGTTGCTTGATTAGTTATATCAATTAGAATAAGAAGAATGCTTAAACTTCCAATTGAGAGGCTGATGAAGAATTCAAACCAGGCGATTTTGGACCAAATACCTGGATTTCTAGACCCTGAAATTCTAACACAGAGACGGCATCAAAGCCGATATCCAAAATTACCAGTAACCACTCGAATAATGCATATTTCGAATACGCTCCTGGAATTTGGTACAATCGATGTTGAATTAGATAGTGGCCCAATGGGATGAAGGCAAAAACAAAAGCCTGAGCAATCCTACGTCTAGATTTCGTGGCCATGTCATAGGACAGCTGTGCAAAGAATGTAATTCCTAACATCCATGTCACTGTCAATAGCGTATAACTTATAGTGGCCATGTCGTGCAAATCATGGTCATCCTCACTAGGTACAAATGCCGACAGTCCAAAGAGCGATGATCTAGCCAATCCTACCGCAAAGAGGTAATTAGGCAGGTTTGACTCGTCCGTACGAATCAACAGGTACCAGATTCCCGTCAATATAAACCGAGGGCCTAGCTTTCTGTTAGAAAGATCAACTGGAATACAAAAGTAGCAACTCACCCGAAGCAACGGCGATAAACAGCTGATAAAATGATCTTTCTGGAAAGAAGGAGCCTGTTGATTGCGTAAGTGTGGGAAACCTATCACAAATGTTAGCACAGACTGCGATCGGACACTACAGCGCGTTTGGGCAACTAAACTTCAGGTATCACCATGGGGAAAAAATTATGACTAACAGAGTAGCCCATTCGGATTTCTCTTGGGGCGAGGTCTGTGGCATTCTCTTTGATATAATCCAAACCAGTGTAGTTGAATAGGGATCCTAATCAATTATACCTGACCTAGACAGACACCTGTTGCTGACGAAGGACCGCTAATAGACTTACCACTCATCTGGCGACAATGCCTCGTTGTGTAGACATAAAGAGAGCAGTAGGGCAAAAAAGAAAGCGCCTAGAGTCGTTAGAACTGAGAAATCAGCACATGGCTGATATGCACTTACAGCCTGCAGCACCTGTATGCGCTAGCGAAACCCAGCGACAATTAACCTAGATCCGTGGATCCATCAGTAACACTGCTACCTTAAGCGTCAAATTAGGCCATACACTGTGAATATGCCTCAACGGCTCCTTTTCTATCATTAATGTCCGCTGAATTTATACTAGTGGTAAGAGACGCGTTGGGATACCAGGGGTAATTTTCACCGCGGTTTACCGACCTCCGGGGAGAGACGGATATTTTACTTCACTACAGGGACCTTCAGGGTCCAACTGTTCAATTAACGGATCTAGAAAGAATAGTACAATTATCAGTTTGGCCATTTTTAGTTAACCTGTATTGTAGGTTTTAACCGACACTCAGTATGGAGATTTACCTAAGAAGGCAGTGTCAGAATTATGCAGATGGATATCCGGGGATGAGTAGGGGACACATATCACTCGGAATTATGCAAATTAGGAAGAACAAACACGCCTTGGTGTTTTGTTATAGAAGCAGGCGGCGAACGGTTATCGCGTCAGGAGCTTTATTCTTTTGGGCTTGTTGGATTTCCAGTCGTCGGGAATGTCAAATGAGTGAACTTGATCAAGAACCTCTGGCATCGGCTGACCAAACGCCAATTGTGGGCTTCGCAGATGGTGATGTGACGGTCGAGTGAGTTGGTCAAACTTTGGTCGTAATGTAGGGTTGTCATAAAAAGACGTAAATTTTTTCGGTTTGGAGGGTGACTTGGGCAGTCGAGATGCTGACTGGATCCTCTTGTCTTTGGAACTTTCTGCGGCTTTCGGACTCGGTTTATCGAATGACGGAGGATCGATGTAGACATGATAATCATGCTTAGACGACTTGAGGGCAGCCTCACGAGCCTTCCACTCTTTATATCGATCAATGTAGGTAGCAATTTCAGCCAAAGTTAGCTTTCGCTTTTCCTCCAACTCGCGGTTATCTTGGGGATCGTCTATATGTGTGATCTTGCGCAAATCACGCTTCCAATTTGGCCCATCAAGCTCCTCTTTAAAAGTTTCCAACCTGTCAATTTCCATAAAGTTCTTATCTCGTTCAATTGTTTGTATGCGCTTTTCCTCCCGTTCCTTGCGTCGGAAGTATGGCCCATAAACTTCCTCACAGAGGGGGTCTTCCGACGACACCACAACATTATTTTCAATCACTGCGGGCTCTGCTTGTATTTTCTCCGGCTTCTTTGGGCCAGAACCGTAAGATGGTTTGTACTTGGTTAAGCTCTTGTCCTTCTGAATGGGCAGATCGGCATTATAATCGGTCAACTTCTTCGATAGGTCGAAATAAAACCACACGCCATTCGTTTCTCCGGGGTTAGCAAGGCTCGTACTAGACCCAACCTTATCATCATGATCACTGGAACGAAGACTTTTCCTTCTTGTTTCTGTCCCTGACGGCGACGGTCTCGGCACATCCATAGTATTAGTTTTGGCACCCTCACCTCCCGTGCTGGGTCCACTGTCTTCGTTGACTGAGCCGATTCTACGAAGTCCCCGAAGAACAGTCAACAAGGCGTTTGTCATATTCTTCACGCTAGCTCTAAAACACTCAGCGTCTAACCGTAATATTTGGCGTTGTCTCTGTCGATCAGCCTGCTCCCAAGCGTTGGTTAGGGAATTAAAGCAAGTAGTTAGGGTTCAGACCCTGTAGCGCGCACGAGGTGGTTTTGGTGAATTGAATAGTAATGTAATGAAGTCCAGAAGTCTTTCTGCCATTGTATAGAGAGGAGACAAGTATTCAGCGGACGGCCAGTTCTATATTTTTTGAAGCAAATTTGACTAGTATTAATCCTATACACTATAACCAGGCAATTACATAAATATTCACCACATGCAGAATAATCGTCCTCCCTACGACCTGCACTATCATCTGTATAGATTTTAACGAAAGAGTCCATAATAACCCCAAAGCAAGGCGCACTGAAGCCTACCATGGTTAATGGAATAATTCAGTGTCCAATGCCGAGGTAACTGACGATCGTTTTTTCAGCGAAGGGTTCTGTCCCAAGCCAACACAACACACGATTAAGCCCATCAAAGCGTATCTTCCAGGGTAAAAATATAGATACTTGGGGTACGCGACAAGAAAAACAGATGTATCGAGGGAGAACCTATCAGGACAAGAAGAATCGTTTCTCCCACGTGTTTCGTCCCACAAACTTTAGCACGCCAGCCGCTCGTCGCCGCCGGCGACCTCCCTACTACTCTACAACAATTATGAGACTTTTGCGGAGGTTTCGTGTGACATACTTGAACTTGCTAGCAATTTTCTGGCTTGCCGTGGTTTGGTATGGCGAGAGATCATACCCATACCATGCTATTCGCAATTGTCAGTGGCCCACTATTGGGCAACGAGATACCCGAGTGGCTTTGATTGCTGACCCTCAGATTATCGACGACAATACTTATCCCGGGAGAAATAGGCTTCTCCTGTCCATTACAAAGTACATTGTGGATTATTATCTACGCAAGAACTGGGTCTATATCAATTCTGCGCTGGACCCGGATGTAAACGTCTTTCTTGGTGACCTATTCGATGGCGGCCGTGAATGGAAGGACAAGGCTTGGAAGGAGGAGTTTGATAGATATAATAGGATATTCACAAAACCCCCATTTAAGCGCACTATTATGAGCCTTCCTGGAAACCATGACATTGGATATGGAGATACTATTGTTCCTCATGCGTTGAACAGATTTCGTGCCTATTTCGGAGAAACCTCGTCGGCTATTGACGTCGGGAACTATACGTTGGTCATTCTAGACTCCATATCCATGCTAAACACTATCAACAGTTCCATTTACAACCCTCCCAAGGAGTTTATGCAAAGCTTGGCCAAAAAGACCGGCAGTCCGGAGACAAAGCCAAGAATACTGTTTTCTCACGTCCCTCTGTACCGAGATAAGGATGTTTCGTGTGGAAAATATCGAGAGGCGAAAAAGCCTTTGCCCTACGTCAAGGGTTACCAATATCAGACGCTTGTTAACCCCGCATTAAGTCAAGAGATTCTTTCTTCCATAGACCCAATCGCAGTTTTCTCTGGCGATGACCATGATGCATGTCATGTACAGCATCCATACACTCTGAATGGGCAGCAGAAGACAACTGACGAGTTTACTGTCAAATCTATATCCATGGCAATGGGTATAGACAGCCCTGGAATACAGTTATTGACACTTGGTTCATCGTCCTCTTATGAAACTTCCATTTGCTACATGCCCTCACCCTTCTATCCTTTCATCCTCTATGGACTCTTTCTCATTTTCACAATTGGAAACTTGACAGTCTTCAATCTTTATCCAAAGCTTCTTCCCTCGTGGCTACTAGGATTGCAAAAGCAGCCCCGACTGGAAGAGTCGGCCACAGAAGTGCTACCAATGCATTATGACCGAAGTGCTAAACATTTTACAGATTCAACAGCAAAGACCTGGAAGCCCTATCGTCCACCTTCTTTCGATAAAAGAGATTTCCTCCGTGACATGGTTGTGCTTTCTCTCATTGTCATCCCATTCTACATATATTTATCCCACTCCATCTACTGGACTTGATATATTTATACAATATTTTATTCGTCAGGCTTTCGAAACTTGTGCCATTCCATGTTATTCATTGGGCACGAAGCTGGTAGAGCCAGCAGACACAGATAAAGACTTTGATGAATTAGATTCTTGCATTATAGAACTACTCTTGAAATACAACTGGGACTCCTCCGGCAACGCAAGAAGTCAAAGTTGCAAACTGCTTGATAGGCGATGTTTGCACCTCATGCGTAGCTTGGATATCGCTGAACGTCTGAACTATTCGAGCTAGAACGTACGATGCTTCTGTTAATGCGAACTGTTGACCAAGACAGATTCTTGGGCCACCATTGAATGGAATATATGTCCAAGGGATGGGGTTTTTATCCGTCCATCTCTCTGGTTTAAACACGTCGGCGTCTTCTCCCCAGAACTCCTTTTGTCGCTGCAACACATAAGTGTGGTAGACAATGTCCGTACCCTTTTCAACGAACACTGGATCCTTTTCATCGGGTCCACCTCCACGAGGTAGAGTAGTATTACAGTTTGCTCGTCGAGAGTTGACTGGAACAACAGGGTATAGTCGAAGGGTTTCGTTTATAACATGCTTGAGATATTCGCATCTCTTCAGCGTCTTAAAGGTGATATTTTCAGTAGTATAACCGAAGTCAGCAATCACAGCATCTCTCAGCTTGGACCAAACATCCTTATGACGAACCAAAAGAGAGATTGCAAATGAAAGTAGCCCGGCAGTGGTATCCCGACCTGCCAATAGGACGTTCAACGCTTGGTCTCTCATCAGAATTGGATCTCGAGTTTCTTTGGTCAATTGGTCCAAAAAGACGTATCGTCCTTCGTCAACATCTTTTTCTTCTCGATCCCGCTGTGCGGCCTTTGCCAGTGCTCGCTCCACATAATGGTCAAAGAACTCATGGCAGATCTTGGTGGCCCGCTTGTATTCTTTGCCATTGACGAACGGATGCATCGATGCAGCCAGCGATCTATACAAAAGCCACTGTTGGCCCGTGTTGAACGCTTCTGCAAATTCCTCGCTCCTTTCTAGACGATGATCGCTCTTGCGTCCCAGGGACAAGGTATCTGCACTTTCCCCGAATAAGAATTCTGTGGCTGTGTCCAATGTTAGTTTGAAGAAGTATGGCTGTATATCAAACGGCATTCCATTAGCACTCTGCTCTTTGAAAATATCCAAAAGAATCTGTGTGTGGACCTCAATGTCATTCAGCCGAGAAACCTGCTCAGTGGTGAATTGAGGTCGGAGAAGGGCTCGAGAGTGATGCCAACCTTGTCCACTGAGTGTGAATATCCCGTCACCCATCAAAGGCTGGAACTCATCATGGCGACCTCCAAGATCAAATTCCTTGAACTGTGTAGCCAGGATCGCCTTAATGTTTTCTGGATCAATCGTCGTGATAGGTACGCCCCCTACATTTTGCGATCGATAGGTTTTTTTGCCTGTTTTGGCAACCATGTCACGTGCAAAGTCATAGAATTCATTATTCTTATGAGCTTTGTCAAGCTTTCGCATTGTAGGAAGACCCAATGGAAAGCTTGGAATATAAGTTGGCGGCTTGCACTTGTTTCTGGCATTGAGCCATTGGTACCTCAGCTCTCTTACCGTTTCGAGGACATAGAGAAGTACCGGAATAAATACAACGAACAGGGCAAGATGTAATAGAGTTAGCATGGCTGAATTAACTGTAGGTATCTAAGGGTTTTATTTAACTAGCAACAAGACAGTTATATAAATCTCTTGAAGGTAGACTAAGACTCCGGACTTGCCTCGATCGAAACTGTCGATCCTTCCGATCGTCAAGGCTGACAGCTCGACAAAGTACTGAACTCGCACATCAGTAACACACAAAGGAACTACAGATCTATCCACAAAGGTCAAGACACGGTTGTTGACAATTTGCTTTCAGAACAGTTAAGCTTCTGTAGATCAGTCAAGTGTAGCTTGATTCGGCGACTCTTCGACGGCATACTCCGTACCGTCTCCAGATGATCGGACAAGCAGAGTAAATTCTCTATTATAAAACTCCGAGATCTACTTCATGACTGATTTGTTAATAATATTCCAGCCAAGCTCATGATGAGCGTCGGCGGTTGTGCAGGTACGGATTTCAAATTGGTTTACCTCGACCCAGCTCTTCTCTCAAAAAGGACAAATACTTACCTACCATTTTTGTTGATGTTTGAGATCAACTTCCCTTGGTTTCAACTGAGTCACTAGGTTTTCCTGTTTTGGCTCACCTGCTCGCCGCCTTTTTCATTCCCATAATGTCTGGTAGAAGCATAGAACTTGAACTACCAAAAGCTTGTAATACTTTATATAAAATCAATTTTACTAGAGTAAGGATTTACTTGAACTAACTGGATTGGATCATGATTCTGCTCGACGGAAATGAGGAGTATCCCCGATTTGGAATGCAAGGGTCCGGATTATGACAGGACGCACGACGCAGGTACAAAGCAACACTTACGCACCAAAAAAAAAAAAAAAAAAAAAAAAAAAAAAGGCCAATCGTTATCATTAACAAAGGAATACTATATTGCGACCCAGTCTTCCGAGAAACAACGTGACTTAGTAAAAGAGAGCACTTGTCTCAACTCCGATACCTAACCAAAGTTGATAGACAAGTGATGAGAGAATAAATATAAATCATAAGACTATGGGATATCTAGTGATGTGCCTTGGAGCTGGCGGTGAAGGCTGATGACTTGAGATCTGATGACTTGAGATTGACCCAGTAGCTACCATTTTGTTGATGGAGCTGGTGTAGTAGTCCAAACGTTTGGAGAGATACTCTCTAATAACGTACGGCTTAAGTTGGGATAGATTGCTCTCTTTAAGAAGTGATGGCAGAACCTGGGGTTGCGCAGTATAGAGATTGCCAATACCGTGGAGGATGGAAAATGCTTCTGAGAGCTCCCCAATGGACCATTGATCGATAGCATGTTGATACCCTTGGATATCTCTGGCCAATATAACACCGCCGCCCGAATTAATCGTAAACTTCTTGATATGATCCATCAATGCGTCTCTAAAGCCTACGCCAACTTCAATTAAGAAAGCCTTAAGGTTAGCCCCATCAAATGAGTGCGAGCTCGTTTCGTAGAGCTCGTGGAGGAAAGAGCACACCTCCTGGCACACATCTGTCTCGCCGATACCATAAACTGCTTCATCCCTCGGTAAAAACTGCTTCTTCTTTTGCTTGGAAAATATGTGAGCGAGTCTGGTCAGTGAAAGGTCCACAGTACCATTGAGAACGGCGTTAGACTTTTCCTCTGTTCTCGTCACATAATTGTTCAACGTATTGATCATCTGCTTCTCGACAGCTGAATTACCATTGACCATAGAAAATAGCGCTGTCTTGACAAAAGTAGATAGAAGCTGGACAGCCAAGCTCGCTCGGTTGATAACCTTTAAGTATGACAAATTCACCTCATACTTGGACTCCTGTGTGGTGCTGTTGATTGCATCATCAAGTGCCAAATCAATGTAGCTCTTGCCTAGCCACTCCAACAGAATATCTAACAACGAATCCGCGTTTTTGACTACTTCGGATGAAGGAGCTAATTCAAGGTCTCTGTTAACACCCTCAGCTGCAACCTTCAGTATCCTCTGAACATGCGAGATCTGTACTTCTGAATCTTGTTCATCATACTCTTCCACCTCGGTATTACTCGTCTGGCTCTGGGTAGAAGTTGTCTTCTTGTCATTGTTTGAGTTGGACCTCTCCAATCGAACTTTGCGCATGAATTGCCCAATGCGACCTTTTTCACTACTGCCACTGCTATTGGACTTCTCATTCGCATTTTCCTTATTTGAACCGGTATCCAAGGATGACGCAAACCGACCCAATAGAGATTGATCCCTCAGTAATTTTTTCTGAGTATGAATGTCCATGAAACGTGAAACAGTCTTGTTGATAACATCTTGAATATTTTTCTTTTCCGCCTCCCAATACCGTCCATTCTCCACATAGGGAACGAAAATGTCTGCAAAGTTTTGGTCTAAGAGCGAAGAAAGCTCACCGTCACTATCCAGATCCTCATGATTGAATAGTTCCTTTAAACTTTTGACCAAACCTCCAACTTTAGTATAACAAATGTGCAAAACACGTACGTATGCCATCATTGATACTGTTTCTGCAGCAATCAAATATGCCTCTAACTGTTGTTGGATGCGCTGAGCAAATATACGTTGTAAAAACACTTTGAGGACCATAACGGGGTCTCTGAATACCTTCCTGATTATTTCAGTTTCGGTGGCAGCAACACCACGAATTTCGTCAACAATGTCCTGTACAGTTGCCTCAAACTCTTCATTCGTACAATCGGGGTCAGAAAGTTTTACCCACATTTCGTTGTCATCCATTTTGGATGTATCAACTAGCTTCTCTTGAACGATGAAAAAGTCATGTTGATTCACGAAAATTTGAACCACAGAGCCGCCTCCATTGAAGTCAGTCAATAAATCTGCAGATTCCTTCATAGCTGCCAAATCTGCTGCTCGATATGCATTGTCAAAGTCAGTCAACAAGTCTTTTTCCAGCTTCTCCGCAAATTTGTCTATGTGTTCCTGCGGCCTTTGTGAGTCATTCAGGTCATCCATTCTCCTTGAAAGACTTTGAAGTTGCCTAACTACATTTGCACATCTGCGCCGTCCTCCAAGTTTACCTTCCCACAGGTGTTCTAATTCCGGACATTCACTTCGCTTCATGAAGGATAAATAGCAGTTAATCAAGAATTCTGACGACACTGCCAGTTCATGCTGTGAAGATAACCTCTCTAACCGGTCACCTAATGTTGAGGTGGCCGCGCTGATATCTCCGATCAAGCCGTCCAAGACTCCGAAGTCTGACATAGTCGATTCTACTGACCTTCCTAATTTTGAAACATTCCGACTATGCTCAATCTCTGCTGTCTGAACCTCATCTAAAATATTCCTTTCGGCAACTTTCCTGTCCTCCTGTAATCTTTGCAGTTCTTCTAATGCTGCTTCAAAAGTTCGAATATATGGTTTCGGGTCCAAAGCTAACAACATTATTAACATGCTTAATTTCACTAATTCACAGTCCTATCCCACTGACTGGCCCACAAGTATCTTACTCCTTTTTTTTTTTTCTTAAAAAAAAAAAAAAAAAAGGAAAGACAAGCCTCCAGTGGACTCCTTGGGTCTATTAATTGTAGACTCGGCTTGCGTAGCGTATCCACTGGAACCTTCGCGAATAACCATTGCCAACGAGACCAATACAAGATATGGTCAATGGGTGGTACAGTTCAAGAAAGTACTTACCTTCGGACAAATTGCCGATTCCTGCATGGTTCTTACTGAGCTGTTCAATGAAGTCTTTCGCCGAGAAGTCTTTCCGCTAACGTACAGTTAGTCATTTACCCCGACTCATGAATATTTCTAGGACAAACCTCAAAATTCTCCACGTATAGCAGGCCACGCGTAGCCTCATCAAGGCCATACAAGCCCATTGTTGACTGCCAAATATCCCCTTGACTATGTTAACCGGTTAACACGTGCTATTGTCACTACGGTATTTTTCGGTGTCGGAGCTGTCGGTTGGCCGATAATACTAACCGCGACCAAAGCCAAAATCCACATAGTTTCCAAGCCTAAGTTAACTTATCGAAACGAAGGATGGCGCTTGAAGCTTAGTAGGAAGTCTAAAACATTTCCAACCAAACTTTGGATTATCACTGTGGACAGAGAGCTTGGTAATCTTTCTGGACGTGAATTGCGTGCAAGGCTCCGGGAGTTAGGTTGTTCAAGAGTGGGACTCATTTATTAAGGGATTATTTCATCTTCCAAGACTACTTCTCGTAATTCATTATTTTCGACCGCTTCCTGGATTTCGGCCAAGTTGCCAACTACCTCGTCTTCCCTGATGACCGCAGGAAGTCGCCGACCCTTTCCACGCCAGCGCCAAATTTTCTTTGCACGTTCGTTAGTACCAAGGTCCACTATTTTAAACTCGATTCGGTGGACCTTGAGGATGTGCGCTAAACGTTGAGTATCGGTAGTGACATGGAAATCACCGGATGCAAGGGATGTGTATAGGTAGATATTTGGCTGTTCATCTTCTGAATCTTCGTCAGATGAGGATTCTTCATCGGAGGATGATGATTCTTCTGATGAAGCTGACCCGGCTTCTTTTGACTTGGCTTCTTCTGAATCAGAATCAGATGCAGCCTCATCAGAGTCTTTACAAGGGAATCGAGAGGATGTGAAAAATCGACTCCAATGTGCATTGCAGAAGCGTGGAAACACCAGAGCTGGGGACGGGGCAGGGTTTTCTGAGGATAGTTCTGACTGTGGAGCGGGGATGGCAGTGGACTCGAAATCCTTATCTAAGAAGCGGAGGAAAAGAACAAAAGAGAGTATAGAGAAGGAGAACCAATTCGTGATCGTGTCAATCCGCTGTAAGCGCTTAAAAAAAACCTGCCTCTTCGAGTTGACATTGCAAAGCGTCATAATCCTCAACTAGTCAGGACAACCACAGGAAGCGCTTCATTCCAGATCCCAGACACCCGACCTACTAAGGCAATTTGTATCCAAAACCTTTCTCCGCTGTTACCTATTCAAGATTTTCGTGACAAAGTGGAGTAAATTGCTCATGAGCCGTGTGAAGTGTTGTGTTTTGGTTTAATAATCTTCGCTCACCTTGTGTTTGCACGTTCGACTCCTTACAGGCCGCCATTGCCGTTCCGCAGGACCCTCAACGGAATTTACTATCCTGAGAATAATGAACGGAAATGGGTACCGCTTTTTGTTGATTATATTCCTGAAGAATCAGTGTCTGACTTTATTGGTAAAGAAAGTCAAAGAATTAAGGTCAAAGAGAATATGGATAGTCACATATACGGTCCTAATAACGCTGCAGTCGCCGAGCACACAGAGGAACTTTCTCGTCTACCAGAGTTTAATGGACGAAGAGAAGTGTCAGATTGTCAGACCTAGGTCTCAGTATGCCCAAGGAGAACAGCTGCCCCCCGCGTACGAAACAGCATCCAGGCCACGCATATATTTTAGTGAATGCCCAGTCAACGTGCTGAGAGAGCGGCTTAGTATTTAATGCGCTATGCTTAGCTATGACTTTATCTTGCCATTGACGATGTCTTTATCTGGTTTCTTTTTATCACCAAAACTGGTGGTACTCTGGTTTAAAGAAACCTGCTTGATATGCTAACTAGTCTTGGAAATGTATCAGAAACAAACAAAAAACTCCTTTCTATAAATAATTTATTCCAAACGAGGCTGTTTAGGCGTTGACTGTTGGGTCGACGTGTCAGCTGTCACTTCACTATCATCGTCTTCTTCTTGGGATTTTCGTTTCCTTTCTTCTTCTTTCAGGTAGAGACCAAAATCTTCGCTAAACGCATGACAGCGACGCTTGTTCGACGAATTGTCAGTAAAAGTCTTCCCATCCAAATCAAATTGGTCTAATGATAAAGAAGAAGTATTGCCTTTGTCTGCAGATTTCTGATAGGTTCGTTTTAGAAACACCAATAATTGACAAAGTATGTGGAATATGAGCGATAACAGTCCACAGTTACGCCACCGCTCTGGGTCTTCTATGTGCTGAGAGGTAAGCTCGTTATATCGTTCATCAACTAGCATTCCAGAACTGCGTAGAATATCCTTCAATTCTGTAGCGAAAATGTTGACTTCTTCTGTATCAACGATTTCCAAACTGGACAAATTCCTGGCCATAAACGCCACATATTCTAACTGGGACATGATATCATTACCCTCGGTAGTGACATCATAATTCAAAGACCTGGCAATAGATTTGAACAGCTTTTTGCGCATAGATTTAGTCGAAAAATTACCATAGAAACCATCAAGCTTGTTTTTGAGTTGATAAAAGCGAGATGGGTACATGCGACCACAGTAGCTTGCAGCTAGTCTTAATCCAGAGATGTAGTGTGGCGACATTGCCTGCTCGTATTTGCTGAACAAGTGCCGCAATGTCTTCTTCGCCAAGTTCGATATCTCGTCTGCCTCAGATGTTGAAAGCGCAATAGCCACAGGAGTTACATCTTGTGGAAAAGCTGCGCCTTGCCGGGTTGTAACTTCTATGAACTTTGTAGCCAAAAGTCCAGGCTCGTCAATAGAAGTTAGGGCAATCTTCCGAATGTCTGCGCCATATAACTTTGCAAATTCTAAGCATGTACTAGCTTCCACATTGTTGTACGAGCCGTTTGTTATGTCAATCGGACCGTCCTTCTTCTTTTTCTTCTTTTGAATTGCTGATTCACGTGCTAGCGTATCAGCATTTGCCTCTTGAGCTTCACAAAACTCATACATAGTGTTAATGACGACAGAAGCAACATCATAATCATCACACTTTAATGTACTGCTGAATAATTTTCCGACTGTCCTGAATGATATTGGGGTGCCAATGCACGCATCGCCAATAGCCTGTAGCGCACACTTTTTTAGTTGTCGAGGCAGATCACCATTTCCTGATACTTTCTGCAATAAGTCAGCATTGGTAACTGGAACCATAGTTTCTATTGCCAAGATGGTCAAGTTTTTCCGCTGAAGTTTGTTAAAAGTAATCTGCTTGACCTCTTTCTCATTTAGTAGAAAATAACGGGCCGATACTCCAATTATGTTTAATAGACGTTTGCAAAGGCTAAATACCTTGTCGTCTAATCCTTGTGTATGGATTGTTTGGAGCCGTTGCGAAAACTGGCCTAGGCATTTATCCATGAGTTTAATGCACGGATTACGATTGCCTAAAAGATCGCATGCAATCCAGAAACAAGGGACACATTCTCTAATTTCACGATGGGAAACACGGCTAATCATTCGTGGCAAGTTCTCAATCAAGTATTTGAGCAAATCATTATCAGGTATCTCAGCCATACCATTCAATCCGTCCCTAAAAATAAGGAGTGCTAAATATCGAGAGTATCGATTATCCTTGACTTCTTGTGTGATCAAATGCTTTAGAGAATTCAAATGGTTTGGTTGAATAAGACTATTGCGTGCTCTAACAAAAATAGAAATGCTTTCCAGCTTTAGGTCCTGCTTTTTGGAATCTTCTTCGTTCGATGCAAGGTCCGTCAATGTGCCAACAATGGTCTCAGCACATCGAAGGTAATGAGTCTTGTCGCTGTCAACACCGTTAAGCGTTTCGCTTAGAAACTTGTGAAGCAATTCTCGGAGCCTAGTTTGGTATTCATTTCGACTTGTAATAATTGAAGGGAGGATTTCACTGACTCTCAGAACGATGTTTATAGTAGCTGCGTAACTATTAGGATCAGATTGGTTACCGAATGACCAGTTGGAAAACAAAGTTTCCTTTAAATTATCACGAACAGTCTTTTGAATGCTCTCTTCTTCGTCATCAATTCGATCCAGCATGCAGTTGATAATTCGTTTTCGTGTTTCCAGTGAGCACCTACCAGTCATGTAAACGTTTCGCAAAACGCTAATAGCTCTTTTCCTTACTGCCGTAGCAGGGTCATTAGTATGGCCACATAATAAAGCATAATATGAGTCGTTTGCAAATTCTGGGTATGCCGAATACTTTCCCACAATTTGTACTGCCTTTTCTCTAACGGTTACAGATGAATCAGACAAGTTCTTTTCTAACGCCTGTCGCACATAGTTGTTGAGGAAAATCTTGCTGTCACAATCAATTAAGTCAGAAAGCACGCCAATGATTTTGGCTTTAACCATCCGTTTGCTCTCAGTAAGCTCATTGCAGAGGCATCTAATAACGACATCTGAATAACCCTTGAATGGACGATATGCAAGGTATTTGGAATAAATAGCGACAAAATCCGCGTCTGTCATCCGACAAGAACTATTATCACCAAGCAACTCTTCCATACCAGTACCTGCTGCAGCCCTAGCTTCCAAACTAGTCTTTTGATTTCGAGTAATTTTTGACAAGCTCAAGTAAATCTGGGTGAAAATGTAACCATATGATGACTGATATTCGAGCCTTCTTTCCATCTCACCTTTCATCTTACCCAAAACTGATTTCGCTACAGTGCAGCAATCCTTAATCTCATCGGATGATATTCGAGCTAATTCAATGTGACAATGTCCCTCACCGGAGATTTGTGAGATTGCATTACGAAGACCAGTTTCTATTCTACCAAGTGTATCAATGGCAATAGTTTGCAACCGAACGTTGACCTCAATTTTCGGTTTCTTGTCACTGATCAAATGCTTGAGCCATGTAATAAGATTCTGAACCAATAATTCAGCAGAGGGCCATTCGGGCAAAAGAAGCACATCCAGCACATCTTTCACAAAGACATCGAAAAAGGTTCTATAAATCCCCGCATTTTGCTCTTTCAGTTTGACCAATAGTGAAGAAATGAATCCGGAGCAACCTGAGTTTGCTCGATCGTAAGCTATTTGGCACCGTTCTAGGTAGTTAATATCACTTGGCTCCTCCTCTTCTTGTTTATCATTCGGTGGACGTGGTAATGCATAGCAGCCCTGTATTGTTTTCATCACCAATGCACTAAATACAGATATTCCAGTTTTGAGTTGTGGGACACGATACCGTCGCGGAAACGAGTTTTTGCCCGAGTCTAATAAATATAATTGGCCAGAAATTTCCAACAAAGTACTCTTAATATCCGAATAAGATCTCGTTGCGACCACAAGGATGTTCACGGCCTCGACATAGAAAGGGTCCATGCTTTCCATATCCACAACTCCTGATTCCGGCAATCTTGTTAACAAAATGTTAGTTGACATTGTATCAAGCTGAGTGACTAAGCTCTCATTAATCTGTGCATATTGAATAAACGTCCGCAAGTGCCTTAAAACAGAAGTTGTACCCGCTAGTATCGAGTTGACCATATCCCTCAAGGCTAGAGCTAGTTGAGAGGGTGACTGAAGAGGTAGTTGACCTAACGGAAGAATCACTGCGTGTATCAACTCCTTAATATATGTGCATAACTCGGAAATAATCTCGTCTGATTGTATAGTAACAGATTCCTCGTGGGTATCTCCAAAACACCGCAAGATTAGGAGGGACACCTTAGCCGCGTTAATACTATTCAGCACACCTTGGAACAGCCCAGTTATCTCCGTTAACGCTTCGATAGTATTCCTTGTGTATAACGAGCTTTCAAGCCGCTTGATGGGCCGCATAGTAAAAGTAGGCTCAACATGATGTAAGGATCGATGGACAGCTTTCTGCAACCCCTCCATTGTGCTCAAATGCTCTTTCAGTGGCAGTCGCCCAGTAGAATTGGACTGTAATTCAGCTATCGAAGACCTTAGTCGCTGAAGATACGGGTCTGAAATAACCATTTCCTTAAAGCTGTTGAATTTAGTAGCATGATCCACGCTAGAATAGTCGCCTTCATCAATTCTGTCGAATTCCAAAACAACATCCATAGCCATATTGAAAAACTCTTCCATCTGCTTTGCCCTGATATGACCAGTGGTCTCACGTCTATATGAAGTGTCGGTCGAAGAAGAGTGCTTTTCGCCGCCACCGGTTTGACCGCTTGCAGAATCAATTGTGGGTGGTCCAGCATTTGGACCGTCCCCATCTTGTTTAGGCAAGTTAGGATAATGGTACGATTGTTGTTGTTGACTGGGTTTTTCAGCCTGTTCAACAGACTCTTTCAGTGCAGGCTCAACTGTCTGCTCTTTATGGGATCCGGCCAAAGAATTTTGACGTTGCGATAATGAGTTTTCAGGCGGTTGGTAGACTTGCTGTTGACTCTGCACAGCGGATTCGGCCGCCTTCAGTTGTAGATCTTGTGACTGAGAAGTATGATGTTGCGAGTTTTGTGGCTGGGATAGCTCAACTTGTCTCCCCAGAGTTGAGTCTTGAAATTGGTCCTGGTATTGGAGGTTCAGCTGGGACTGTTCCCCTTCTCGTATTCGGGGTTGGCTTTGATATTGATATTGGTTGTTTTCACGCTGAGATTGTTCAAGGGGTCGTTCTTGTGGTCTACCGTCCTGGAGTTCATTTTGTGCTGGTAGTTGTGGATGTTGGTAGTGATTGGCTGGATTATAGACTGACTGATTCTCCTGGTTATTAAATTGAGGCCGTACTGGATGCGTCTGTGACGGTAGCATAGGTTGATCCTGCGAATAAGGTCTACTCAGAGGGTAGTTGTCATTTTGTCGAGGATCTTGGGCGTTTTGAAATCCTAATGACCCCTGATCATAATGCGCTTGTGCTGGATACCCGCTATAGCCACCATTATCCAGCTGAGCCGTATATTTTCCCTGTGTATTAGCAGGTATCATTTCAGAAGCCGTTCTGTAGGGGACATTTCGGAACAAGTGCTTCGAAAGAAGCGATACGTGCTGGTCGTTGTTAATATCAACTGGTTGGAAATGGCCTGAACTTCCGGGAAAGGTCCTAAGTTTAGAGTTAATACCTCTTTTTGCGAGAAATTGTTTCTTTTGCACTTACAAGGTAAATTGATCCTGCGAATTTATCTGCGAAACCACCCGGTTAAACGTTTCGGCTTCTTTTATGGAAAGCGATCCAGCCGCAAATTTCTGCTCAAACTCCTGCATCGTTTTTCTTTCTTCATTGTCCAACAACGAAAGGGAATTGGACGAAACAGGCAGGTCTGTCAACGAATTTACATCTAGCACGAGAGTCAATATACAAGGGGTGTCACAACAACAACCAGCACTCACTTTCAGTTGACGGGAAGACGGGGAGAATGGGAGTAAATCCCATCGCCTCTCTGGCGTTCTGCGGCGGACGTTTCTCTGTCTTAGCAGTCCACATCCTTCATGTCAAATACTATTAGCAACTGATAAGCGCCACTTTACATCTAGGAGCCTCTAGGGCCGAAAACAGGTTAGTAAGAAATATTGATGTATCAGCCTCAGACAAGCCCCGGCCTTAATGAGGTCTCCCCCGGTGTCGGAGGGCTGGATTCCCAATCCTATGCATGCATGCATGCATCTCCTCACAATCAACCGCCATGGAGAATTACTGAGGTACGCTGGAGAATATCATAAGAGGCCGGTTTGAGGTCATATAAGATCTTTTGAGGGTGGCTGTGGACCAAGAGGCCAATTGGCTGTTGCGGTTTGCAGTCTACTAGCTTTCGATATACAGTCGACTACCTTTCGAATAGATGGTGAAAGTAGATGCAGATCATTGAAGGGGTGTTCTCTGACGTTCAAGTAGTTTTTGGCAAATTTGCGCTGGATTGGGTTTTGATAATGCATGTAGAAGTTGGTTCAGAAAGCCAACTGTAACCACTAAAGATACAATTATTGCTAGTGGAGCGTACATGTTTTTAAGTAAACGAGTTTATCATTTGGGTGACTTCTAAATTGCCACGAATTAGAGAACATATCCCTGTTATTAACACGATGTCTACATGCTGAGTTATAAAAGATAAATCCACCAATGGCTGACTAAGGTCCTTAAAACGTTAGAGTATGCCATGCATGCAATGACAAGGAGCTTCTCCATTGTGTCATTTCTTTTATCTCTCTTAGTGAGTAACGGGAGCCAGGGAAACTGTCTGCGAGTTGTTCAAGCTGTAAGGGAAACGCCCCCACGGGAGATCAATAGGATTCTTATATACGCCCTATACCACTCCTTTTTATCTGCACCCAAAAGGTCAGTCATATTGTACATTGAGGAGCTCTCTTTTACCACAAGCAAGAACCGCTTAGGGACAACAAACTGTTGCTTACCTACAGCAAAGTGCCTCTAGCTCCTGTCGCAAGACGTCGTTGATCATTCACTACAATCCAAATCAAAAACACTGGAATAACAAGATGTAAGCGTTCCTCTCATCCTACAGAGAATCGTACATCAACGACTTTAGGACAACAAAACTCACCCACAGAGTCGTAGCTCAGTTCCTATCTACAAAAGACTCCCTTGATTAGACTTGCGCTTAGTCAGCACGGCTCCAAAAAGTATGCATGGGTAAGAGACATGGAATTTTTCAATTTCTTTTGATCACATCTAACTTATATTAGTTACCGTATACACACATCTACGGTACCTATTTGGCTCAAGAAAGAAGAAAAAAAAAAAAATCTAAAAACGAAACGTTGTCTGATTCAATCAGAATCCCCCTGACCAGATCAACAGGGTGCATTGACGTCATAAGTGGAGGTGAAAAATATGGAGGTGTAGACGGAGGGAGGAGGGGCCCTTAGTGCCTCGCCCCGCCGATCTCACCTGTTTGAGCGAACGACCTCTCACGGCTCCAAAACGCCGCATGGAGGGCAGATGTCTATAAAACCAAGCTATCGCCCAGAACCACCTTACATGCCACATGTTGGACTTGACCTCTTTACCTGCCAGCTTCGTGTCTCTTTACCTAACTCCCGACCATAGCCAGCCTATTGCCGGATAAACGTTCCTGCAAGGGCCACTACTACGCGCGCTCAACCGCGTAGCTTTCGGATTTTTTGCCTTTGTCGGAACGGGTCAGTTCCTTTTGGCACTGTCATACTGGGCGGGTGCAAAGGGCAACTAACCGCGCAGGACAAGACGCCGTTCAACCGCCTCACATTAAGCCGGGTAACGTACGCCGTAATTTGGGTGTGTATTGCGATTTTGGATATCTATGGAGAGTTGCCAGAACGACTAGGGAAATACGGCCCGTATTCTTTTCTGGTCGCCTAAAGAGGGTCCGCGAAGAAAGGGGTTTATTTTTTTTTTTTTTTTGAGGGCGCTACCATTTTGTGTTTGACTTTGCAAGAAAATTTTCTTTCGCATGGGCAAGGGTTGTCTGAATACTTTGATGATTCAGCATCCTCGCCACCGCTTACTAAGCGGGCAGTGGGTTTGGGTGACTTTTTTTTTTTTTTTTTTCGAGGGCAAACGAAGCAAAAAGCACTAGCTCCAAAAGGTTTGAAGGAATACGGAATGATTTTATGTGAAAAAAAGATTGTGTGAGCAGGACGTTGTTAGAGAAGGAGGGTTTTGATGGAAGGCTTTGTAGGGAGGGTGAAAAAAACACGCTGATGTCCGACATAAGACTGCATAATCTTCATTCGTACGGCACCAAATGACGACGATGATCTGATACAACGTCGTACGTTGGAAAAAAGAAAAAGAAAACGTATCTATACACGGCGACAAGATTTCTGGCGCGTTTATGCCTTGCAGAGCTAATGCTTTTTGATTCGTTTTTTTTTTTTTTTTGGAGAAAGAAAAGAATTATAAAACCCAGGACAAGTTGTTATTACGGGGTGGAAGGGCCTAGAGCAGGGTTGTGATTATTGCCCTAATGGGGCCGACCTTCCATTGGCCACAAGGGGTAATTTTGACGTCAGATGGGTTTGGGTTTTAAGCCGCGCAATTTTTTTTTTTTTTTTTTGGTTCCGCCTGGGATAATTAATGCGGTTTGGAGTAAGTGATCAACAGTGCATGGTATGAACGGCACCAATTTACGTTGTAGACGGTGGTAATTGGGCCTTGTGGAGCCTCGATCAAGGACTATCATATTCCCTTTGCTTGCTGTGCAATATTCGGATGATTAGCGATACTTTCCGATGTGGAAATATACGGGATTCTAGAAGAATGCCCTGCCCCAGTTGGAACATAGCCAACGGTCACTGTGGTGGAACCCGTGCATCATGCGACGAGACCATGTTTGCTTTTTTGTTAGGGTTTTCGGATTCCCCTACCCAAATAAGCCCGGCCCATTTTTTTTTTCTCCGTCCGAGATTTGTGGATCTGTTGTATTGCCGCTTATTTAAGAGGCCATGGTTCCCAGGTTTGCAATTCGTTTTTACATTACGATTGAATATTGGTCTTTGTCCAATTTACTAACCCTGATAAATGTCTGAAGTTAACGAAAAGAAACATCTGCCGGGGAGAGAGGTCTCTCCTGCTCGAGATGGTGAAAAGCGAGCAGATGATAGCAGTAGCAGTGGGGACGACAACCGATCTAACCACAGCAGACCGGAATCAAGCGCATCGTTTGACAATGGTGACTTGTACGAGCTCACAGACTCGGTTCTTACAAAGAAATTGCATATGATGAACGACGCAATGAATGAAATTGGATTCACTCCTTATCATTGGAAACTGTTCTGCCTCAACGGTATGGGTTACGGTGTCGACTCGTTGCTGTTCTACCTGCAATCTGCCACAGGCGAACAGATCAACAGAGAGTACCAGCAAAGCTTCTCTGGCTTGCTTGTAGGTAACTACATTGGTCTGTTCTGTGGAGCTCTGTTCTGGGGTTTCTCGTCTGACATTATTGGACGAAGAATTGCTTTCCACACCACCCTGTTCCTAACTGCCATCTTCGGTATGGCCGCCGCTGGAGGCTTGAACTACGTGGCTGTGTGTGGCTTGTCCGCATGCTGCTATTTCAGTGCTGGCGGTAATCTGGTCTTGGATACTGTGACATTTTTGGAGTTCCTGCCTGCCAATAAACAATGGTTGGTCTCTTTCATGGCTCTGTGGTGGGGTCTGGGTTATACCGTCACTGCTGCTATTGCCTGGCCACTTATTGCTAACTTCTCCTGTATTGATCCAAACAACTGTCCACGTGAGTCCAACATGGGTTGGCGATACGTTTATATCACCTGCGGTGGTTTGGTCTTGTTGATTGCTATGGCCCGAGTTCTTGTCATCAGAATGTGCGAGTCTCCGAAGTACGACATTTCCAACGGTAACGATGAGCGTGCCATTAGAACCATGAACGTCCTGGCCTCCTCCGGTAAGAAGGTTTGTCCACTTACCCTGGAAGACCTCAAGGCAGTTGGTGAGATTGAGCATAATTCCTCTGGCAAGACCTTCTGGCAAAAGATTTCCCCTGCACCAGCCTTCCGTGCCTTCCGAATCCATCTGAAAGGCCTTTTCAGCACAAGGAAGCTTGCTCTTTCTACTTCATTGAACATTCTTTCCTGGCTGCTTGTCGGTCTTGCATACCCACTTTTCAACGCCTTCCTTCCAGTGTACCTTGCCACTCGAGGTGCCGATGTGAACGACTTGAACACCACCTACCGAAACAATCTGATTGTTAACGTTTGTTCCATCTTTGGTCCAGTCATTGGTGGTCTTATTTGTGATATTCCACACTTTGGCCGACGAGGTACCCTTGTGGTTGGCGCCTTGCTAACCATGACATTTATGTTTGCCTACACCTCTGTCACCACCCCAGCACAGAACCTGGGTTTCTCGTGTGCCATTAATGTTTGCTTGAACATTTATTACGGAACGCTATTTGCCTATACTCCAGAGGTCACTCCGTCGGCCCACAGAGCTACCGGTAACGGTCTGTGTGTCGCTTTGTCAAGAGGTGTTGGTACCATTGTCCCAGTCATTGCATATTTCGGTGATACTTCTACCTCTGTTCCAATTTATGTCATGGCTGCCCTCTTTGCCGTTATGGCCCTCATTGCCATCTGCTTCCCATTCGAAGTCAGAGGTAAGAGCTCCATGTAATGTTATTTATGATGTGATAGAAAAAAAAGAATTGAATTATAATGGAAATGGTCTTTTAGTTGCGAACTGTGTTACAGTCAGAGACCTCTTTCGCCGGCAGAAAGTGTGCTCCTTATCGTAAAGCGAGCAAGGCGGACGGCTATACCATTTGGGAAGTTTTTTAGTTTAACCCAAACCCTACACCGATCATCCGGCTGGTGCCGTGAGACATGCGCGCTGATGGTTCTTCGAACTGCGCAGGAAAACCAATTCGGGTGGGTTTATGTAATTATGGTCGAAGATAGGGCTCCATGGCTTTAGGAGAAGTGCTGACGGGCTGTCAGACTAATATAAGGCTACAGCGCAGGGGCGAGCCAGAAATAAAGCAAGTTCTGTGCGCAAATTTACTGGTTGGTGAATTATATTGGTCTTCCCGACTCTCGCACATTGGCTCTATAGCGTGTCACGTGATGTAATCATCGGGCCGATGTATTGTGGTAACTAGACGGCTGAGGATAGGACTTGGAGGGGGCCATGAAATCTGGAGTCAGGGCCGGAGGCGTCAAAGAGGATAGACTAGACCACGGAAGGAATGCAGACGATGTGGTCGAGTATGTGATACAGAAGACGCTGTTTCCGCGTGAAGGAGGAAATGTTGATTGGCGAGCAAAGTTGCCTCGGCCGACGGGGAGTGACAAGATAAATAAGGAGTTTTATGCTTTGCTAGGTTTGATACTGCGGCAGTTTGTTGGTTCGTGGTATTCGAAGATTACTGAGGATCCAGAATTCGTGTATGGAATAATCAGGACCGTTTCAGGGGTAGTGGGAAAGTTGGAAGAGCGGGTCTTGTCTCTAGACTTGGATACTGTTATATTGGATGATCTACCTTATATATTGGATGCCCATATTCAAGATTTCCGCTTAGCACGGAAGCGGCATAAGGATGGATTGGGCATGGAGTCAATTGAGGATATGTTCAAAAATATTCGGCCTCATATTGCCACGCAAAACTCTGAAAATGAGCAGCTGTTTCTAAAAGTGTTAGGAAAAGGATTGACCCAAGCTTTGTTAAGTGAAGTTGAAGTTGGGTCTGCTTGTTCCAAGACCCTAGTGTCCTCGATATTGAGTGACATTGCGCTGAAGAACGCGGTGGAACGGTTGAGCGAGCCGTGGATGATTCACGAAATTATTATCAAGATTATAGATCAAATGGCAATCAAGATGAAGGAAGAAGTTAGAGAACAGTTCCGCGAGGAGATGAAACTGTCTATGTCCCAACAGGTCGGTGTTTTGTATGATCAGACGCTTTCAAAGATTGCCGAGTTGGTCAAGTATGGAGGGAAAACTTTTGCCTACGTGGTGTCGTCATCTTCTGGCGAAGAGCAGCGAAGGGAGTCTGTGCCGCTGGTGGACCGCTCTATCTTTCCTCTTGTAGATCATATTTTGCAATTGGGCAAAAGAAAGCCGCTGTTGACAAGCCTGGTATCTGTCTTTAGCAAGGCCTTTCGGGTGGAAAAGGTATCTACAGTTTTGTCTCAGGTGGCACATGCTGCTATTACCCGTCATGTTCGAAACGAAGACTTAGTTTGTACAATACTACGGACTGCGAGAGAGACCCTATTTCCCGGTAACGGAAACATGGGGCCGCCACGCATCATTCCTACTGAGAAAGAGCAAGTAGAGCTCTATGAGAAGGCGCGGTCAAGGTTGAATGGGCTATTTCCAGAAAAGGTGAACACTTATATTTATTCAAATGACATTGATTCTGTGGTCGTGGATCTTCTGGAGGTTTTTAGCAAAAAGCAAATTAACAAGTGCCTGGTGTACGCTGTACTTGATTATGGGGTCCTAACAGTTGTTCCAGAACTTGGTGATTGACCTGTATTGGTCCATGCATGTATGCTGTCGGCCTGCCATTGTCCACTTGATTGTGCATATGTCATTGGTACTTTGTGTAATGAAATTCAATAGAAAAAAAAAAAAAATAAAATAAAAATAAAAGGGAAACCAATGCAAGACACATGCTTTCCTTTGTCCAAGGTGACGAAATGCAATACCATAGCTCAAACATTCAGCGCGCGTCGGATAAGAGAATAGTTTTCAAGGTCCCGCCATACGCCTTCGAGTCCCCAGTGGAGTGGCGCCTGGATTAATAACGGGGAGGTTGGTGTTGTACCTGTACGAAGACCCAATTGATACGCATGGAGCGCAATTTGGTTTTGCTGGTGAGTCTGTTGGATTTGATACTTCTGATCTCCAAGGATTGCACTGCCTAACGCTTCTTTTGCATGGATCCGTAGTTGATGTTTGCGGCCAGTAATCAATTCAAATGTTGCTAGAGTGCTCTTGCCGCGGCCAGGATAAAGCCTGAATTTTGTTTGAGCCAGCTTATTATTGACCGGCAGGTCAATGAGCCCCGACAACTGGTCCTTACTCCACGTAATTGAAGGGTGATCTCTTTTACTTATTGAATCAAAGGATCCATTTAACAGCGCCATATAATATTTGGTCAATTTATAACCCTTGTTGCTCATGGGATTTTGCAATCCTCGATTAAACATCCTCACAGCATGGTCACTTGTCGCCAATACCATAGATCCGGAGACTTGGTAATCCAGTCTCTGCACTATTTTAGGCTGACAAAATGGAGCCTGCACCCGATTGTACAAGTCCGGGCATTCCTCTCGAACCAAGTCCAACACCGTCCGTCTTGCTTCCTGGCCGAAGTCGTTCCGTACTTTTGTTCTGCAGTCCTGCACCTGGGAGTAACACAATGGCGGTTTGTTGATTACCAGAAAATGTTTATCTCTATATAAAACCTCCAAACATTTCTTCATTTCATAGTTGGTTCGGTAATTCAGCCTTTCTTTCCCATGGGTCCCAACCTTTGAGTGCTGAAGAAGCCGCAAATTATGCGGCCCCTACGGCTTAGAACTACAACAGACTGTTTAGTGTCATTCCAATGATAGGGAGTGGATGGAATGTGCTAGGGCATAGCCAATTTGCTTAGAGTAGTTCTTTAGCGTACCAACCAATGTTAATAGCCTTGGTAGTGTTGTATATATACCCTCTGCTGATATATACAAGGTATATAGAAGCAACAGGTTTATAATGGGTTGGACAAAAAAGAAATAGAAAGTAATGCAACGATGATACAATTGAACTGAAGTAAACCAAACTCCTATTACAACGGGAATAAAGAAATATACTGGCTTCCAAATTTCTCTGTCCAGTAAAGGCCGCGTGCATGCATGCAAACTCGGTGGGCCGACCCCAGCTCAAAACCACCCAAAGACAGTACGAGTCGCCCAAAGAATGGACCAAGTATTGGGGCTGTATCATAGCGCAGAGGCGAATCTTTCACCTGCCATTGCAGTGGATGTGATCCAACGGGCAATTAACCAAGAAAAGCTTTATAGCTTTGGCGAGTTGTACGAAAAGCTGAGCGCAAAAATTAGCCAGACCAAAGAACTGTCGAGCGATGGCAATGTGCTCAAGTGGATGCAGATGTTGGAAATATATACTTATGGAACATGGGGCGATTACGTTGGGCTGACGGAGCGGGTTTCGTTGGATGAAAAGCAAAGCAAAAAGCTTAAACAATTATCTTTGGCCAGTTTGGCAGCTGAAAACAAGCAGCTGAAATACGACCTGATTCGGTACCAATTGGATATCGGAGAGTCTGATTTGGAGGCCTTCTTGGTAGATTCGATATACGACCGTGTGGTGGCTGGCAAGCTGGATACAAAGCGACAATTGTTGGAGGTGACAAATGTGGTGGGACGGGATGTGAACAGTCAACGGTTAGACGAAATGGAGGCAATCCTAAACCAATGGGTCAGTCGGACTGAGGATATTTTAGACTCGTCTGCGGAGCATTTGGACGAATATAGAAAAACCTCTGCTGCCCGCAGGAAAGCGCTCAACGAGTACATGGCGGCAGTCGACCAAGTAAACGAGCAGCTCAAAAGCCCACAACCCCACGACTCCAGTGGAGCAAGGTCGTAAGGCTGGGATAGTCTATTTGCATTGTTAATTTATTAGCTTTTGATGTCTCTCCGTGTACTGTAAAGGGAGCATACAATCGGAGTAATAGTAGTTCTAGTTATATGGCAACGCACCCATATGATAGAGAAAAAAACAAACAAAAAAACAACCCAACGTTGGTCCTTTCGAAGGAACCCATTCCAGACAATAGTTTATTATGCAGCGCGAATATACAATTAGGCGTTCCAGACCTTTCGGATGGTCTCAGTGATACCGACATCATTTGTTTCGTAGTCATAAAGACCATAGAGAGCCAGGGCAGAGCCAGACCACAGGGCGCCCTTGGCAATCTTGTGCCAGACGCCATAGACCCGCTTTGGAATGTAGTCAATAATACATGACTCCAGGCCCATGTGGGAGTGCACGATGAGAAGTGATCCGAGAACAGAGTCCAACACTGGAGTCATGGAGTTGGCAAAGGGCAGAACAGTCAATGGAACCAAAGACACAGCAACAATGCGCTCAAAGCTCCAGTGGTACGAGCCGTGCACTCTGTTTGGTTCGGGAAGCTTAGCGGCCTCGTTGACCGTGCCAACGATTCCACCTGGTGGCTGGGGAACAGTGCTCAGCTGGCGAAGGCCAATAGCGGCAGCCGGTCGGACAAACAAAGAGGAGGCGGGGGCCGGTCGAAGAAGCGATCGTACGGAGCTGGTTCGAAGTGAAGCCAATAGCATGGTGTTCGATGATCTGTGAGTGAAGGGTTTAATTTCTGGGGTTCCGAAGGTAGTGGTTTGGCAAGTGCCGGGTAAGCGGACGCAAAAATGAGCGGTGTGTGATTGGTTGGGACATTCTGGCCAATCAGCGGCGGCCATTTCTTTCAGGAACTTTCTCGCTAGCTTTGCCCATTGGGACCAAAAAAAACTGAACCAACCCTCACTTCCTTTCTTCACCAAGAATGTCTGCCCTCTTTCGAGCATACACCACACGAATGGGCGCTGGCGGCGTCAAGTCCCGTGTGTTCCTCCGTTCTATCAACACTGCGGTCAAGGTGCCGTATCCAAAGACCCAGACGACGACTTTGGCCAATGGTATGACCGTGGCAAGCGAGACCAGCCCATTGGCACAAACTGCTACGGTGGCTGTTTGGATCGACGCGGGTTCTCGGGCTGAGCACCAGTACAACAACGGTACTGCGCATTTCCTTGAACATTTGGCCTTCAAGGGCACGAATTCTCGTTCTCAGCAGCAGCTTGAGCTCGAAGTCGAGAACATGGGTGGCCATCTTAATGCGTATACTTCTAGAGAGTCCACCGTTTTTTCTGCTCGTTCCCTGAAGAAGGACGTTCCTCGTTCCGTCGACATCCTGGCCGACATTCTCCAAAACTCAAAGTTGGACGAACAGGCCGTTGAGCGGGAGAGAGACGTTATCATCCGCGAGTCTGAGGAGGTTGACAAGATGCATGAAGAGGTTGTCTTTGACCACCTTCACGCCGTCGCCTTCCAGGGCCAGCCTCTGGGCAGAACCATCCTTGGTCCAAGAGAGAACATCATGGCCATCACCCGCAAGGAGCTCACTGACTACATCAAATACAACTACAAGGCCGACCGCATGGTCCTCGTGGGTTCCGGCGCCGTAAACCACGACGAGCTCGTCAAGCTTGCCGAGGAGAAGTTCGCCAACTTGCCAATCTCCACCGAGCCTATTGCTCCTGGCTCTGGCTCGCGTCGTGCTCACGACGTTCCAAAGTTTGTGGGCTCTGAGGTCCGTATTAGAGACGACACCCTTCCAGTGGCTCACATTGCCATTGCTGTCGAGGGCGTCTCTTGGTCTTCCCCTGACTACTACACTGCCCTCGTGGCTCAGGCCGTCATCGGCAATTGGGACCGATCCCTCGGTTCCGCCGCCCTTCAGGGTTCCCGTCTCTCCTCCATTGTCGCTGAGAACCACTTGGCCAACTCCTTCTTGTCCTTCTCCACCTCCTACTCTGACACCGGTCTCTGGGGTATCTACCTGACCACCGAGAACAAGCACCAAATTGACGACCTTGTCCACTTCACTCTTAAGGAGTGGAACCGTCTTTCGGTTTCCGTCACTGAGGCCGAGGTTGAGCGTGCCAAGTCTCAATTGAAGGCTTCTCTGCTCCTTAACCTCGACGGCACTAACGCAGTTGCCGAGGACATTGGCCGTCAAATCGCTACCACCGGCCGCAGACAGACTCCACAGGAGGTTGAGCGAGCCGTCAATTCTGTTTCCGTCGCCGACGTCCGAAACTGGTCTCAAAAGTATCTCTGGGACAAGGATATCGCCATCGCCGCTCTTGGTCCAATCGAGAGCTTGCTCGATTACAACAGAATCAGAAACGACATGAGCATGCTCAGATGGTAATTTCCCAAAACTAACCAACACACATTACAAATCCCACCGACAACATTGACCTGTTAAATATTTCTGTGTAGACTCGAGTAATCATCCACTACTACCTTCGAGTGTTTCTGGGGCAACCTTTCTCAGCGTAATAATATCTAGCCTACTGTCATCATACGTTTTCGCCTTGCCGCACTTTTCTACCAAAAACCTGTACTACTAACATCTAGAATCTATGTACACTGACCTTTGCCGTCTATTACATCGTGATACACCAGCCGTGACGTTGCTCAGAATCATGATTCATTCCTTTATCTATCTCCGCCAGCAGATACTCAAACGCCTTTGTGACGTTTTCATTATACTTTGCCGACGTCTCTGTGAACGCAGTGTTCAATTCTCTTGCCAACTCAGCACCCTCCTCTCTCGAGACCTGTCGTTGCATATGCAGGTCGGATTGGTTTCCAACAACTACCACCGGGACATGTTCTTGACCCAGCGTGTTTAGGATCTTGTCTCGAATAACACGAACCGTTTTAAAGGACGACCGCAATGTCACGGAGTATATCAGCACGTACCCATCCATCTGATTTATATAACGGTCATCTAGCACACCATACTCATCCTGGCCAGCTGTATCCAGAATATGGACCAAATAGTCCTTTCCTCTGTACCTTATGGTCTTTTCAAACTCGTTCTCTATTGTGGGGGTGTACCGTTCAACAAAGTGTTGTTCCACAAACTGAACCGTGAGGGAAGATTTACCTACACAAGGGGGAAGCTGTTAGGATACTGCTACTGGTCTATACGGCAATACTTACCAACAGAAGGTGAACCGATAACTGCTACGCGTCTGGACTTCATGTTTAAACGGAACACATCTGGGGTATAGCTGGGGCATGTATGGTGACGTTAAACGGCGCTGGCAACGCCCACCACCAACTGCCGGCTACATTCGGAAACTGATGGAGTTGATCATTACGTCATGTCATTTTCTACGGGTTCCAATCAACTACTATTTCAGCCAGTCGGGGGCCCCAGGACCCAGTGTGTGTATCCGTTGGGAAGTCAACGAAGCAACAGACTAGTAATTGGGTTTTATCTTGTAACTAGATTTAACATACAAATTAGCATTATAGGTCAACGTTTACTCTTCTTTAGTGGTATCCTCCTTGGTCTCCTCAGCCTCTTCGAGTTTTGCCAAATCAGCCTTGGCCTTCTCAACGCGTTCAGCAGTAACCCGGTCTTGGTTCTCCTTGAAGTAGGCAATCTTTTCCTTAAGCTTGGTGACGGTGTTAGGGACATCATCCTTGGAGGTTGGCACAGTAATGTTGAGAGCAGCAAGGTCTTCGACAATGCTGAGGTTCATAGAAAGCTTATCAGACTCCTTGTTCTTCTTCTTGTTCTTCTTACCACCGGTGCCGGCAAAGAAGGCGTCTTCGTTCTTCTTGACGATCTGGGCACCTGCTGGAATGCTTTCAACCTGTCGCTTGGCTGGCTTGGGCGCCACAGCCGCTGTAGCCGAGCCGTTTTGGTTGGTGTTGGTGGTTGGCTTGTATTCGGGGTCGAAGTAAGCCAACAAGTTTTCAGCGGTGGAGATTTCGCTGAGGAACGCAGGTGCAGCGGCGTCCTCAAGCTTCTCTTGAGCGTCGCGCTTCTTCTTTTCCTTCTCAGCAGCAGCTCTTTCAGCCTTCTCGCGTTCGACACGGGCAGCATAATCGGCCTTTTGTTGCTCGTCGAAGGCTCGTCGCTGACTGTAGAACTCATCTTTGACCTTCTTGAGCTCGTTTCTAACCTCGTCGCGGGCCTTCTCAGCCTTTGCGCGGTTGTCATAGAGGGCATTCTTGTTCTTGTAGTCCTTTTCCTGCTCCTTCTTGATCTCGTCAAGCTGGGCCCGAACTTCGGTAAAACGGTCAGAAGTGGCTTTGCCCTGGTAGTTGTCTAGTTGAGACTTGAGGGCACTGACCTTTGCACGGTCCTCATCAATTGACGCCTGAGCGTCGGAGAAGCCGGTGAAGTTCTTTTTGGCCTTTTTCAAACTGGAGATTTCAGCCAAGATCTTCTTTTCTTCAACCAGCTTCAGGGAACCAGAATCAACTTCGCGCTCGAGCTTTCTGATGTGGTTGTCAATGTCGTCAACAGACTTGAAAGGCGTCTTCTGCTTTGCAGTCTGAAGGTCCTTGATCTTCTTCTTGAGGCGCTCGTCAACTGCACGCAATTCAGTCAGAATCTTGCTGCGGGAAGCCTTGAGGTCAGCCTGTTTCTTCTTGAGCTCGTCCAATTCATTGTGAAGCTTCTTGCGCTCCTCGGACTTTGGACCGGCACCTTGAATGTTCTTCACATTGTTACGAGCATCTTCAACAGCCTTCTCCTTTTCGCGGAGCTGTTTCTCGAGCTCAGTCACCTTGGCGTTGAACTCGTCCCGGTTGGGTCTCTGCACCCGCTTCTTGGTAGCAGCAGCAGGTGCGGTGGTGGTAGCAGTGGTAGTGGCCATTGTAAACAAGAACTATTTCTTTCAGTCAGTAACCCATCCCAATAATCTAGCTTAGTCCATGGTCATAATCAAAAGTAAATAGCAAGACAATGCTCGCTATACACAGCATTCCCAATCACTACCCCCTCTAGGCCCTAGAACGCTGAACCCTCTGCCCATTGGCGGTCGCACCAACCGCTCCAGACACATCTTACGAGGAGACACAGGGACAAAACGTTCCAAGGGCAGTGGAAGGAGATAAAAATAAATAAACAAATAAAAAAAAAAAAGTCGGTGGTTTGTGGCTCCTCTGTGTGTCCACGTCACCAAACAGCCAAAATGCAAAGTGAAACTTATTGGATCCAAAACTAGAAATTCAGCTAGTACTCACCAGTACAGACTCAGAAATCAGAAATCAGACGACAGAAACGGAGACGGTAAGGGAACGTCAGTAGTACTTTTGCTTGGTGTTGCCCTGATATTATTAAGTAGGAAGGTTTTACATTTTTCAACGGCAGCCCGCGGCTCGAATGGTTGCCTGAATCCCGGCCCGGCAAAAAAACACGGTCACCCACCCAACCACTCGGTGCAATGTTTTCTGCGGCACGTGACCAGATTGATTTATTTTTCGCCAAAAGGGCGATCGGACGGGACCAAAATCCCTGTCTGGCAAGAAGGAGGAGTCGATAAACTTGTTAATATACGACATGAGTTCTACACAAACTGTTACGAGCAGCTCTGTGGAGGTGAGCTCGAGACCTACACAGCTTTCGGGTGCGCAGATATTGGAGGAGTTTGCGGATGTTGTTCCGCTGGGGAATGAATCAGGTTCGACTACTCGTCCCTCGTCGTCGGATCGCGACAGCCAACAGCTTTTCGAAGGCCACGATGAGGAGCAAATTAAGCTCATGGACGAGGTGTGTATTGCACTCGACTGGGATGACAAGCCTGTCGGAAGTGCCAGCAAGAAGGCTTGTCATATCATGCCAAACATTCAGAAGGGTCTTTTGCACCGAGCGTTTTCTGTCTTCCTTTTCAATGACGAGAACAAGCTGTTGTTGCAACAGCGTGCGGATGAGAAGATCACCTTCCCATCCATGTGGACCAACACGTGCTGCTCTCACCCTTTGGCGATTCCAACAGAGCTGGGCCATGATCTCCCATCGTCAGTAGAGGGTGTCAAGAGAGCTGCTCAAAGAAAGCTTGACCAGGAACTGGGCATTGCAAAGAATGACATCCCGTTGGACAGGTTCAAGTTCCTGACGCGAATTCACTACGTTGCTCCGAGCAGCGGAGCCTGGGGTGAACATGAAATCGATTATATTCTCTTCATTCGATCCAATCCAAAGTTGGCAATCAACCCTAATGAAGTTAAGGACACTTGCTGGGTGTCGGCAGACGAGTTGAAGGAAATGTTCAAGGACACCTCGCTGACGTTTACTCCATGGTTCAAACTTATTTGCGAAAGCTACCTATTCAACTGGTGGAACAATATTGACAACGCTGAACAACTCCAAGACGACGAGATCCATAGAATGCTGTAACCGTATGATCATGTTTTGTATATTAATTTAAGGGCACTTTGCTTTTGATTCTACATCTAGTTTAGCCACTATTTCTGGCGGGATCAAATTCGGTGTCAAAGAACTGCCACGTCTTTTGCGGCTCCATTTCATAATCTTCCTTGTGCTCCTGGAGTCTCGTATTACTGGAACCTAGGTGGAAAACGCTCTTGTTCAGGCCGAGGGTGAGGTGGAGGGCCCCGTCGACATAGGTAGGGACATATTTGTTGGACGGTTCCTTGTCGTTGATGAGATTCAGGATATTATTGGAAACCACTTCGGACTGTTGAATACATGCTCGAGCCATTTTGGGCACGTCCATATCAATGACATCCCCGAGGGCAAAGATGGTGGGGTTGTTTTCCAGCTGTAGGGTGGGCTTGACCAAAATTCCGCCGGTTTTGGGGTTTACAGAATCTGCAAGCGCCTTTTTGAAGGGCTGGCTTGATGCACTACCACCAACGCAAGGGAATACCAAATCAAATTCCTCTGAAGTGCCGTCGGGCAAGGTAACCGTGTTCGCTGAAACAGTAGGTCGAACGTTGTAATGAAGTTTGACTCCAAGCTCTTTGCATATAGGCTCTGCGGTCTTATGGACCGATTCATGGAAACGGGGTAAAAGCCTTGATCGCGAGTTGAACAAGGTGACGTTTTTGGAATCACCATATTTATATTTAATGTCTGTGGCCAGTTCAACCCCCACAGCACCAGCACCAACAATTGCAATATTTTTGGCCTTGTCAATACTGGATTGAATGTCTTTGAGTTTGTCAACTCCAGCTTTTGCTGTTTCATTGTTCAGGTCAGCAGGTAGGAACTTCCTAGCCCCTGTTGCAATGACCAGGTATTGAAAGGGGATTCGATCTCCGTTTCCGAGGAGCACGCACCGTTGGCCAGTTTCAGGATTAGTCTCCACACTCACGCATTCTTCAAACCTCACGTCTAGAGCGCCCAGCGGGGCGATAGCTGAATAATCGCGGTCTTCCAATGGAACAAAAGCTGAAGTTTCATTTCCGCCAAAGACAGAGTAGCGTGGAAAGACAAAGGTGTGATTGTGATGCTTGTGTTTTTCAATTAGTGTCACGGCATAGCCAGATGGCAGACTGTTGGCTAGTCTCTTTGCAACCGAGTATCCACCGTAAGATCCACCCACCACAACTACTTTTTTGGGGTTCTCGCCGGCGGTGTAGGACCATCGGTGGAGAGAATACCAGAACTTGTCTCTGGCCATTCTCGCGTAGTGTTTTGCCATTGCTGAGTACATTGTGCCCTAGGTTTTGTTCGAGGAATCGAATATAGGGGGTGAGCCACTTGATTTATACTCATGGCCGATGGATGGATTCTTCGGTTTCCCGTTCCGGGTTATCTGATCCAACTTCTTTCCTGATTGAGTAATTATCCGATCGGGCCGAACCTCGTTTTCGGGCCGATCGTTACACGGATCTCCGGTGTACTTGATATCACTTTTAGCTGAGAGAGTGCTACGAATTGGGGCTTCTGGTATTATTCTTAGTTGGTGTTGATAGGGAAGGGTGAAATCACGTCTATATGTTCGCATTAGAAAACGTCGCTGGGACGGCGAATAGTGCGTGCTATCGAAGTTAATTACACATATGCGTTTTCTTTCTAACATCGAGCGTAACCGGCACTAATAATAGCAGTGGCAATCTGCGCATGTTTTGATTGCGGAGTCTGCTAGGCAGTAGATTAGGCTCTCCTGCGAGATGGGGGCTGTGAATATGAAACGCATCATCGTCTCTTGGCACCCGTACCTCAAAGCGACTGCTTCTGATAAGGGGCTTTTGGCGACTTGCGCTTGTCAATGAAGGTCCGGACGCTTCTGATAATGTGCGAATGGGTGGCTGACTTTTTCGGAGTTTGCGGAGATAAAGAGAGAAGACCCTGGGTGTCTTCAAAGCCTACTGAATCATCATCGTCCGTGGAGTCATAGTCGTTGTCACCAAAATGCAGCTGCTGAAAAGGATCCATCGTAGCGTCTAGGCTGCACAAAACAGATCACACTGAGTATTTATAGTTCTTTAAAAAAACCCACCCAGCGCAGGGGGCCGCTGGGATGATAATTCATCGAGTAGAGGAGGACGATGAGGTACATGAACACGAGCACGAGCAACACGACGTGGTGGACGCATTGTCCTCAGAAACATAGCTATTTCGACAATGCTCAACGATTTTGAGATAGTTCTTGACTCGCAGCCGACTCCGGATCGCCTCAGCCTGTTTAGACGTATATCGAATGGCGTTTCGTCGACGTAGCTGACTTTTATTGTCGCTGTCCCCGGCGGCGGACGCAAGCTGCATAGCGCACATCCCCCTGGCTGGTCGAGGGCGAAATAATCTACCCCCCTTTATACCCGACAATTAAGGACAACAGGCCAAATGCCTGTAAAATTAATTAAATACCAGATGGCCGTGGACGCCGCTGTTTATATTAACCACACCGCATCTTTGTCCTTGAGCTTAAATCACGAGAACCCGTGAGGGGGCGCGCGCCTCACTGCGAATTAAGTCTTCTCTGAGACAAAGTCATCCACACGCGCATGCACGTTAGCACCGTGTTACTTCCTTGCTGGTCCACTCCAGTTATCGGCCGGGGATGGCAGCTCGATCGCTCTGATGGGGTCGTTGGTTATTTTTACCTGTTTTGAAATTTGCCCGATTGAGATTGGATCTTCAGGTGTCATTTGTACCGGGATGGTAAATTAGTGCTGATTTTAGGGGGTCTTAAGGTACGTACGTACCTTTGTACCCTTTTTTTTTTTTTTTTTTTTTTTTTTTTTTTTTTTTTTTTTTTTTTTTTTTTTTTTTTTTTT
>JAJMBO010000010.1:0-130979 GCA_030585065.1 Blastobotrys persicus
CACAAAGTCAATATATTAAGACGACCTAACACGTACTCCACTATGTTGAATTTCCACCTCCACTTCCAAATCCACAGGGTCCAGGGAAGTCAAAAAGTGTCGGCAATCTCTAGATTACATAATCGGCTTATTTAATACTCCTCTTGGAAAAAATTAGCCCTCTTGCGCGCACCACGCGCAAGTGCATTCCGCCCGCTATTCTCGAGAGATATCTACTACGTGTCTCTTTCGTTCACAGGGGTGTATAGACGACGACGACAACTCGCTGAGCTTCTATAATTTAAATTACGGAATTTGACGCGAAGGTATGATCAAGTCTAGATGAGTAACAAAAAGACGGACGACTTACCAATTACCAACGGGCCACCTGTAAGCAGAAGTGCTAGCGTGGGCCCGACTCCGTCGAGCACATTTTGCAGTTTGTCGATAGAAGAAACTGCAGCTCGGTTACATACTTCGCTAGAGCACGGGCTTGAGAGCGCGCAGGATGCCAACTATCGAAAAAGTGTTCATGGTGTCAACGAGTTGGCTGGGGAAGAGAAGGAAAGCATCGCACAGAAGTTTCTACAACAATTTTATGAGAACCCGTTGATCTTGTTACTTATGGGGTCTGCGGGAGTATCTATTTTCATGCGAAATACCGATGACGCCATTTCTATTACACTGGCTATTTTTATTGTAGTGACGGTGGGGTTTGTTCAAGAATATAGATCAGAAAAGAGTTTGGAGGCTCTGAATAAGCTGGTACCTCCAGCAGCTCACTTGACTCGGGGATCACATAGTTCGACTGTTTTGGCATCAAACCTTGTCCCTGGGGATTTAGTTCATTTTACAGTGGGAGATCGAATTCCCGCAGACGTGAGGATCATCAAGGCGGCAGAATTGGAAATCGACGAAAGTAACTTGACTGGCGAAACTAACCCAGTGCGGAAGACTACAGAACCTGTACAGGCTCCGCAATATGCTAGCGTGGGAGTATCGGAAAGATCGTGTATTGCGTTCATGGGCACTTTGGTCTGCTCAGGCAATGGATCAGGAATAGTTGTGGCCACTGGTCATAGCACTGAATTTGGCACTGTGTTTGAGATGATGACAGAGATCTCCAAGCCGAAGACTCCGTTGCAAACGTCTATGGACAAGTTGGGAAAGGAACTTTCATTCATGAGTTTTGGTGTCATTGGTTTGATTTGCCTGATTGGTATCATTCAGGGTAGAGGATGGCTCGAAATGTTTCAGATTTCAGTTTCTTTGGCGGTGGCCGCTATTCCTGAGGGCCTTCCCATTATCGTCACAGTTACCCTTGCCTTGGGTGTTTTGCGAATGGCGAAGGAAAAAGCCATCATGCGGCGATTGCCTTCAGTCGAAACCTTAGGGTCAGTAAATGTCATTTGCAGTGACAAGACTGGTACGCTAACGAAGAACCGGATGACGGTTACCAAACTCTGGACAGTGGACATGGGCGAATTTAGCAATGCAGACGGTCATAAGAAGAAGCCATGGATGAACATTGACATGAACTACCACGCTAGTTCCACTCAAACTTTGTCCATTCCCAATGCTGCCTGTCATACAATGTTGCAAATTGGAGGGTTCTGTAACAATACAAAGACATCACAAGAAACAGGAAAGCATGTGGGAAATCCAACAGACTTGGCATTGGTGGATGTGCTTGACAAGTTTGGGATGGAGGACCCACGACCTACGCGTACAAGAATCCATGAAACCCCGTTCTCATCAAGTCGAAAGTGGATGGCAGTTTCTGCTCACCAAGGAGACAAATCGCAAGCCACGGTTTACGTCAAGGGGGCTTTCGAACGAATTTTTCCATTTTGCAAGACCTATTTGACAAATGACGGGAAGCTGGCGCCATTGGATGATTCACACCAGCACACTATTCAAGCGGTGGCCGACGCCATGGCTCATGAAGGTGTCCGAATCATTGCATTGGCTTATGGGACGAATCAACAGACATCAGACAATCCTAAGGACTTGATATTTGCAGGATTGGTTGGTATGTATGATCCGCCAAGGGCTGGAGTGGAGGCTTCTATCCGCAGGCTGATGCAGGGGGGTGTGAAATTGATAATGATTACCGGAGATAGTGAGGCTACAGCGCTGACAATTGCTCAACAGATTGGAATGCCGGTGCCAGCAGGAGAACGATCAGTGATGAATGGCGAAATGATTGAAAAGCTGTCAGTTGAAGAGCTGGCTAGCCATATGAGCTCGGTGTCTGTCTTTGCCAGAACTTCGCCGGAAAACAAGCTTTCTATTGTCAGAGCCTTACAATCAAGAGGAGATGTGGTTGCTATGACAGGAGATGGTGTTAATGATGCTCCTGCGCTTAAGCTCGCAGATATTGGAATTTCAATGGGTGAAGGAGGAACCGATGTAGCCAAAGAAGCAGCAGATATGATTTTGGTGGATGATGACTTTTCTACCATTTTGAATGCCATCAAAGAAGGAAAAGCCATCTTCTCCAACATCCAATCGTTCCTTGCATTCCAGTTATCGACATCGGTAGCTGCGCTAGCGCTGGTAGCTTTTGCCACTCTGTTCCGTCTTCAAAGTCCACTTAATGCAATGCAAATCCTTTGGATTAACATCTTGATGGATGGGCCTCCTGCACAATCGCTCGGTGTAGAGCCTGTGGATCCAAATGTGATGACTAAGCCACCACGATCTAGAAGCGATCATGTACTCACCAAAACTCTCATTCGCCGGGTGTTTCAATCGGCCATTCTCATTATCATTGGTACAATGTTCGTCTATATTTCTGAAATGAGTGATGGAGTAGTAACCGCTCGTGACACTACAATGACTTTCACGTGCTTTGTGTTTTATGATCTCTTTGACGCCTTGGCATGCCGTTCGGCTACAAAATCGGTTTTTGAAATTGGATTTTTCACTAACAAAATGTTTAATTTCGCCGTTGGTGCTTCAATTGTTGGCCAGCTGGCAGTAATCTACGTGCCTTTCTTCCAGGCAATTTTTCAAACTGAGGCACTGTACTTTACTGATCTCCTGTTCCTCATTTTAATGACCTCGTCCGTCTGGATTGTGGACGAAATTAGAAAATACTTCGTTCGAAAACAAGAACGAATGATGATGGGATACTCCACTGCAGTATGACACTCGTCACAGATGTACATTTAATATTATTAATCAACTATCTTTATATACGCCTCACACAGAATTTTTCACTCGTAAGTAGATCGGTGCTACTACTCTGGTAGCAGCTGCCCGGCCTAGGACAGGTCAAAGCGTAGGAAGTTGATGAAATCTATTAATTAATTATTGTAGATGCAGCTTTTTTGAGTCTGTTCATCACAGCCAGACCCTCGTCAGTTTCATCGATACCCTCAACTATGATGAGATCCATACCTTGTTCATCGACTTCTCTCAGCATTGCAAACAGGTTTCTGGAGATATCTGCTCCTTCTGTCCCTAGCGAGAGTACTGTAACGTTCTGACAATGTTCCTCAACAGCCTTCAGCACTGGTTGTCCGAATGTGCGGCTGGTTAGCACTGCCACTCGTTGTGGCGCCGGCTCAAATTGGGAAATGAACTCTCGGACTCTAGCTTCAGAGTCTTTTGGGTTTATAAATAATGCCACAGGGGCTCTAGGAGAATAATGCTTATACTTCATTCCTGGTGTCCGCACCTTTTCATTTTTGTCCGCAGTGGCCTTTGCCAATTGAATGTTTTGCCATCGTTCTCCCCCGTACCTTTTTATTTCCTCTAATGATACTCCACCGGGTCTAAGGAGCATTGGAGGGTCCACCAAGCCGTCCACGACGGTGGATTCAACACCCACGTCACAGGGGCCTCCATCTAAGATGAGCGGAATCCGCCCTTGCAAGTCGTGGTATACATGCGAAGCTCGAGTTGGGCTAGGCTTTGTGGACGCATTGGCAGAAGGTGCAGCAAGAGGAGTGTCGGAAAGGGCGATGAGCGATCTGGCAATGGAGTTAGAAGGCATTCGAACCGCGAATGTCGATTGGCCAACAGTGCAGGAAGAAGAAATGTTGGTATTCTCCGGCACTGGCAGTAGAATTGTCAATGGGCCTGGCCAGAACTTGTCAATCAAAGGTTTGTAAATATCGGGAATGGGATTGTTGAACAACAGTTTTCGTTCCAACTGGTCTACAGAGGAGACATGGATAATTAAAGGATTGTCTGCCGGTCGATTTTTTGCCGCGTAAATACCTTTGACAGCACGAGTGCTCAATGCGGAAGCCCCTAAACCGTAGACGGTCTCAGTAGGAAAGGCGATAGGCGACTCTGCTTGAAGAAGTTTGACACCTTTTTGAAGGTTTGTCAGTGTCTCTGAAGGCTCGATCTCTGGCATTGTCGCATCTTTTGGAAACTTTATAGCATTGCGGTCAACAGAGAGGAGCTCAGTAGTAATGTTCGTCGACATGGTTCTTCGTTTTGCAGATCGAGTCACTGTCCCCAGTATCTGCTTTTGCATGAAACTTTTGATAGGGACCTCTACCGCACAACTTTTTTTTTTTTTTTTCCCAATCTTATCTCCGATGTTCTCCGCAAGGACACTGATCTGACTAGCCATCTCGCATCAACCGTTATAGCTATAGTCTATAGATCGAGGGCGAGGCGTCATAAAATGAATTGGATTGGAATAGAAGAAGCCTACTTTGCCACTATGCGTTGGGTATAGAATGGAAGCTAGGACAGCAACCAACATGGCCAGAGAATCAATACCGGGTTAATATTATTTACAAATCAAACGTGCTAATAAGCTTAGACTTCGACAGTTTTTTCAGCAAATTTCTTTCTCGGGCGGATTTCTTCTAGGTTCGGTTTTCTCCCACCATGCTCTGGCTGATACAACGACCGGGGTTGATCATTATTCTGCTGCGTTTGCTTATCTTTGGACTTTTCAATCGCAAACTCGGGAATGGTGAATCTATTGCCTAGTGTCTTCAAGAAAGCGGGGTCCAGGTTGTAATCGACCTGCAATTGATCATCTTTCTCGCCCTCCTTCCTACTTTGCAGGATCGACGCAATGGTGGCTGGATGAGTCTGGGTTTTGGGTTTGGACTGATCGATCGTCTCTTCTTTTGGTTCCCGTCTTTGCAATTCTTCCCGCGCCTGCACAGCACTCAACAGATCATTGTCTCGCTTGTAATGCGTGGGAATGTCCTTATACTGTACTTGTCCTAGTTGCTTTAGTCGCTCGGCAAATTGAGGGTCCTGTCCGTCTCGCACACCTGAATCGGTCGTGGCTTGCTCGGCATTTGGCTTATTCGGATCCGGCACATTCACCTGGTGTGTTGTCTGCGCAGGTCGCACGTCCCTCATCGTCTGGTCTACAACAGTCTTTGAAAGACGCTTCCCTCCTTGTGCAGCCCCTTTTGAAAACTTCGACCCCATGTTTTGCCCTTTCTGCCTTCTTATTCTCTCCAAAAATTAGCGGTTGGTCGCGCCAGCATCGGTCCCAAACTGCCCGGTCACGTGACCCCGGGAAGGATGAGAATTTTTCTTTTTTTCCTAAGCGAGCAGCAGGAGACATCGTGCCGACTTTAGAAAAAGCTACTGTAACAAATTATTGGCGGCAAGAAAAGCCCAATCATCGGGGCAGCCGGACGTTGGAGACATCGCTTAGAAATGAACTCCCATTAACAGCTTGAGACATGATCTCTTTGTTCGCCGCCCTTATATCCATACATGCACGCGCGTTTCGCGCACTGTATCATCACGTGACCGGACGGAAGACCATCCGATAGCAACGAAGGAAGGGAAGAAGAAGGTGGTGGAACGGGCGACATGGCTGTGCGAAGGGATTGCCGGAGGGGGAAGGCGGAAGAGCCAGACTGGGTAGGGGAGATGCAGTACTTACAGTGTGCGATGGTCTGTCTTAGAATATGGATAGGCTAGACAGTATCTCACAATTGTGTAGCGTGCGTCTAAAATAGACTGTTGTTGGACCCTCAGACATGGTATCGGGAATTGACCATTTAGTATGGTGTTTCTTTTTCAAAATCATTTGGATGTTTCAACGTCCCCTCCATACTTCCAGGGTAAAGAGGATATTATTTTCTTTTCGACCTGGGGCCTCGAGGTGAGCAAGTCGTATAACGTTGTTTCCAGAAAGGGAGACCTACAGCAGAAATTTACGCTCGAGGGCACTTCCGGGGGTGGAAATCACGCACTTTTTTTTTTTTTTTTTTTTTTTTGCTTTTACATATCAGGCCATCTTCTTGAGCCCAAGTGTCCGGGAAAACGAAACAAAGAGGGCCGCCAAGTGGCTGTCCGCACTTGGAGTGACCTCGAGAAGGTCAGTGTGTGTGCCTCAAAGCGAGCATAAACTAGCAAACTGTGGCGCTATGTAGATTAAATCATGGGGCGTAGAAGGAGGGGTAGGCTTGCGTTCACGTGGTGTGGGATGTTTGAGGAGGATTCAACCAATCATCGATCGATTGGATGCGCGCGCGCGAGACAGATGGATACGCTTCCGAGGGCCCTTGTATAAATAAGAGGACGAATCGCCACATGAGTGAAGTGCAGCAGAAGAATCAACGGGACATGTCAAATCTTAATGTGAGTAGGGACCCCGGAAGGGATGGAGCAGGAGGTAGAACTAACTAGGGAGTAGCCTGATGAACAGCGAATACTGAAAATGTACGGCAGGTTGCCGTCTCGCAAGGACCTGTTGACAAAGAAGCTGTCTGACCGCAAATACTTTGATTCGGGCGATTACGCCTTAAGGCAAGCCGGCAGACAAACTGACAGTCTGCCCAAGGAGATTGCTCAGAACCATTTGCAACCCAACACTTCTCCTCCTCTAGGCGGCGGCGCCCAGCCGTCGCTTGCTTCGTCGCCACCGTCGGCACATTGTCCTTTGCACACGGGTCTGACGCCGACGTCGAATCCTCCCGGGACGGTCCCCATTGTTTCGCATCGCAAATCCGAATCTCGAGAGGCCAGCTCTTTGCAAAATTAACTATGACGAAATTTCATCGCCTCTTAGCATGCATTTAATTAATTAACGACTTTTTTACTCATATATCAGGTAATGATCGTCAGGGACGCGCGGCCCCGTTCCCAACCGGCCAAGTGGTTGTAAATGCTTAGTATTCCGCGTCAGCCTGGTTGATGGAGTCGTTTGCTGCAACCGGACAAAACCGGGTCGAAGATCTTGTCCCGCGCCTCGATGAGCAAATCATCATAATTGCCCCTGTAGCTTACATTGCTTCCAGGGGTGCAGAGTGACGCAACCGCCGCAGATTTTTCGATGGCGTGTCTTACGTCATCTGGGCTAATATTATTCTTCTGCGTTCTCTGCGGGAAAGGGCTGGGCTATTCGTCACGAGTAGTTGTGGGGCTTCGGCTCTTCGATCACTCGCTACTTCGTTACTTTGGACACAAGAATGGGAGCATTTAGCAGTCTTCCGTGCGGGCAACAGATATCCAAGGCTGCAGTTAACACTTGGATCTGCCGCTCGTAATGGCTATGTCACCACGAGTCGACGTCAGTCGTCAGCCTGATCACCTGCCAGACAGAGACCACGGTGTCGCTATTGGACCCTGGCTGGTTCATGGAGCCCGCTATGGCTAAGTCTGTAAATCGTATTATATACTATTATGTTATACTTTCACTGCGGTTCTATGCTTTGCGGACCATTTTCAAGCACGGTTTATACTCAATTACCAGGAGCCGATATGAGATCTGAATCGAAGAATCTGTCTGATTCGGTATCTGTCCCGTTCAAACCTTCTCTCCAACTTCGAACAGTTCGAATTTCGTAGGACACTACTAATCATTGGCCCGAGTGCTGAGGTGGGAGACCCTTTAAAAAAAAAAAAGTCGTCGCGCCGCGCCTGCTGGGAGCTTGTTTTGTTTTCTACCTCCGGAAAGGACAAACTGTTTTTTTCCCCTATAGAAAACAAGTGCGATAGCCCGAAGATGTCAACCAGCCTGTATGAACCTCTAGAGCCTTCCAAGAATATTTGGAGCCAACAGGGGACTGGCGGATACTTGACTAACCCAAGTGTGCAGTCCGCTTCTCCGGCGACGGCTTATGGTGGCGGGTCATCCCCGCCGGTGCAGGCTTCGGTGGCATTTGCGTCTCAGATTGAAGGTAAGCAAATATGACAAAAAAAAAGCCTAGGAATAGATGCTAATGTGGCCTTTAGAGGTTGACAGGGCTATAGAAAAGCTCATTAGATCTGGACAGCTCTATGGTCCTCCGCCCGCTGCTGCTCCTGCAACCAATCGTACGGTGCCAACGGGGCCCGTCCCGTTGCCCAAACAACGTGTCATGGCTAACGCCAACCGAAGTGTCAGTGCATCGTATGCAAATACAGAAAGAGGAGCCGTGGCCAGGAACAACCGCAGCTTCAGCACTAACTTGAACGTTGTGTCCCCCAAGGTAACCTTCGATCCCTTTGCCCCTGTGGTTAACAACAACGGATTGAGTTCAGAATATTCTTCTGTCTGGGGTAAAAACTTCATGGCCACTGTGTGGGGCTGAAAAAGGAAAAGAAGAAAGCATATATGGGACAGTTAATGACGGTGGGCGGTTGTATGTTTTATTTATTTCGTGGATATCCTGGGGTTTATATTATGGTTTATGTGCATCTGTCCCATAATTTAACAAACAAGTAAGCATAATAGTTATGTCCTTTTTTTTATGGAGCAAATTTCCGGCTTCCTAAGTCCGTTTCATGGGCACCTTTGCTTTATTGTGTTCTTGGTTTATTTTGTTGAACTTTTGGCTTTGTATTGTTGTTACCAAGTAAGAAGAGTGTGACAGTTTGGCTAGCAAGTTACAAGTCGACTGGATCGTAGATGTCGTCGTTCTGCTCAACCCAGGTTGCCTGCTCTTCCCGGCACCCCTTACAAGACTCAGCTAAGCACACATTAACACCTGTACTATGGTCTTATAAATTCAGCACTGTGCCTGCTTTCCTTTTACCCACCGTAGGACTGTATTAATATTATGGCAAATCCACAATCTCCGCACTGCGGAGATGCGGCTCCATTACATAATCAAACAGGGGGGAGTTTTGTCCCAGCAGACGACTAAACGAGATTGGGCGATCGAACATCATCACGACTTGGTTGATCATGGTGGTGGAGGTGTACTTTAGCAGGGTTGAGGACGGCCAGAGATTGCCATATGATGGTGTGCTAAGCGATGAGGAGAAGGACAGAGTTCGGAGGCTGCGACACAAACAAGATCAGGAGGTGTACAAAGTTTCCAGCTTCTTAAAGGGGGTTATTGGTGACGTCGAGTGTGGGGACGGATGGCGTGCACGTTTGCGCCATAACAAGTATGGGAAGCCGTACTTTGAGGAGTCTGAGGTTGTTTTCAATTTCAGTCAGACAGAGAGGTATGTCTTTTGTGGTGTTCTTAGCGCTTTAGGCAGCGACAATGCCGAGATTGGCGTTGATGCCGTGGATTTGGACAATGAGCGAATCGTGTTCGATTCGTTCAAATCTGGAGTATTCACAGATGCTGAGAGGAGCTGGATCGGCCAGAACAATAAAAGGTTGCTTATTGCATGGGCCCTAAAGGAGGCGTATCTCAAGGCTGTTGGAACTGGACTTAAGGGCGATCTTCGCGATATTGAATTTAAACTAGCAGAGGATTACATTGGCGTCGTTTTCCAAGGTAGGTTACTTCAGAATGCCGGTGCGAGTCTGTATCTTTTTGAAGACCATACTATCATTGCCATTGTCGTCTTAAACGGCCAGGTTAGCAACATTTCAAGTCTTATTGGATTGAATGTCAGCCCAACCGCCCCAGAGGTTCGTGACAAGTCAGTATTTATTCAATCGGCCAAAGACTTTTGTTTTAGCCGTGCGAATCATCTTTTGGACTCTTCTGAAAACACGCCTACAAGGCCATCCCTTGGACGGTAATGTGGGATGGGAGACTTTCGACTAATTCTATATAATGGACTTCGGTGCTATTAAAGCTGCGGAATGTTCCGCAGTTTATATGAGCCTGGCATTGAGCTGGAGGGGGGAGGGGAGGCATACATGCACGGGTTGGGACCGGTCCGGTCCGAGCCGAGGGCAACGGGTTGTATGTGAACCTGGAGAAGGGAGGATGTCGAGGACAATGGAAAACCTACGGCAGACCAAGAATGGAGCAACAGCAGCACCAGCAGCTGTGGCTGCCACAACGGCTGCTGGACATAAGGCCACTAGACACCTTTACGCTGGGTTTCTTAGTGGGTTGACCTCGTCCATTATTCTGCAACCGTTAGATTTACTGAAAACTCGGATCCAGCAATCTGAGGGCACGTCGCTCATGGGGTCACTGAAAGAGATAAAGACCCTTCCAGCGCTATGGAGAGGTACAGTACCTTCGGCCCTGCGAACGTCTGTGGGAAGTGCGCTTTATTTCACCACTCTAAACGCCACTCGCACGTATATTGCGCATGCCTCACCTAGTGCCAATACGTCTACTTCGCACCGCAGCTCCACTGTTTTACCAAAGTTGTCCATGCATGCAAATCTGATTTCTGGGGCAGTAGTTCGAGGAACTGTCGGCTTTTTGACCATGCCAATCACGGTTATTAAGGTCCAATATGAGTCTACGTTTTATAATTACAAGTCCATCGTCGGGGCAGCTCGGGGAATATATGCCAAATCAGGCATTGCAGGGTTTTTCTATGGATTTGGCGTAACATTTGTTAGAGACGCACCATATGCTGGTTTGTATGTCTTGTTTTATGAAAAGTGCAAGGACATGTTGAATAAAATGGTCAGACATCCCGAATCAACAGTGTCATCACCAGCAATCAATTCGTCCTCGGCTATATTATCTGCGACCTTGGCAACCACAATTACTGCCCCGTTTGATACAATCAAAACCAGAGTTCAATTAGATCATGTCAAATACCCGTCATTTCTGAAGACGGCAAAGATAATTGTCAGCAAGGGGGGATTTACCGACCTCTTTGACGGCGTGTCTTTGCGTCTGATGCGAAAAGCAATGAGTGCAGGCATTGCCTGGTGTATTTATGAAGAGCTCGTAAAACGAGCGTGATTGTAAATAGAAACATGCTAACCATTTCACCCTCACTTGTCTTGTCCGTCCGATGGCCCTAACACCCTGGACTTACAATAAACACTAAATCTTAAGGATACAGATCTTCTGGCCAAATTTTGTCACCACTTTACGTTTGCAATATGGCGAGCAGCTGATTCCGGTACACAAAGAACTGAGTTGAATGGGCAAAGACCATGCTTTTTTGGCCGGGTGAGGGCCAAAGAGGCCAGGCCAAAGTAGGAATGTAGCGGATCGGGATAATTGCCCTCACATTTGCTGAAGCCACCCAATAGCTTGTGCTGAGTGTGATTCAGCAGATAGTTCTCATTCATATCCGCGTCGATGATATCCAAACAATTCAGCATATCCAGACAAGTTTGCACCCAGCCCGAATAACAAGTATCAGCATCCTTGTTGCATCTACCATTAAACCCACCATGCTCATTTGGAAGTTGACGTTTGGAGAGCCATTGGACCAATCGTGTGCGGAAGGGCTCATGATCTAATCGACCTAACAGATATAAAGATCCGACTCCACAGAAAGTTAAGCCGGCATGAGACTCATTATCTGGCATATTACCCAAACCTCCATCGTATGTTTGTAGACTATAAATATGATCGATTGTTTTACCAATTTCAATATCCGGTGTTTGCGTGCTTGCACTAGCTCCTAAACCTAGCACATGGCGTATACCTATGGCGACATAAGTGTGTCGCAAGTCACTCTCACCCATTGGACCCTCAACTGGATGCGAAATGCTTGCAAATGAACCGTCCGACCTTTGACACTGTTTTACGTAGCTCAAGATTTTACTTCGATCCAGGCGCTTGCCCATATCCTTATCTTCCAAAACGGCGAGAATTGCGAGACAAAAGAAGGTCGAGGATAGATTAGCTGGATCATACAAACTTGCATGTTCTCCCTTGACCCTATGACTTTCTGACCCCCGAAAGCCCTCACCGGACTCGACCAGATTGGAGTAAACCCAATCAACCCATTGTGTCCGACCCCCTGGAAGCTGGTCTAAAGCACCCAACAAACCCAACCCGCAAATGCAGAAATAAACTAGCGAGGTCAATGAGGAGTCATATGCGGTATAATGAGATGGAAACAGCTCCAAATGACGCGTAAAGTATTTTATATGCTTTTCTCTCTGCAAGCTCATCGTCTGAGAATACGTGTTTCCTGAGTCTTTCTTTTCGTCGGCCCGACTATCATTTAGCATTTCATACAGCCTTTTAAATCAAAACATAGCTAACGCTGACAGGTGAAATGTGAAGGAAGTGTTCACCAGTTTGCAAGTTCCTTGGATGCAAACGCAATTGCGAAAGGGTGAATTGGCGTGGATAGTGTATTAGTGTGCCCGGCTTGTTGTTTTTCTAAATCAATTTGCAGGATAGACAGTTCTGTACACAAACCACAGAATACCGAAGTACAACTTCTTTGGATGCTAATGTTTTATTATGTCAAAAATGGGTGAACAATGGTATCTGAGCTAGGCATGCATTAGTAAATGCGTAAATGCGTAAATGCGTAAATGCAGTGTGTAGCTGGACTCTCCTTGGTACTTGACTAGTAGTAATAACAGAACAGTGACTTAAGGAGATTTCCTAGAGTGATTGCTCCGGGGAATTGCTGTCAATTGCTTCGAAATTCAGTTGTCACACCGCGAAAAGAGCCAGTTTGACCGAAAATCCGAGCAATGAATAGATATCAATTGTTATTTGACCATCTCACCCATTGGACATATTAAGATACTGTTTTCCAGAACTTGTAGACGTTAATCAACTGAAGTGACCTTTTGTTTTGGTTTCTTGAGTGATCCAGAGATCATTCCAAGTGCTCATCAGGGGCACGGGTGTGGGGGTGTGCGGCGGTGGACCGGCTGTGACAGTCGGTTATAGTCGGTCAAAGTGGGGATATTAAACCATGAACTGGGGTGAGTCACGTAACTTTTCTCTATTACCTGAACGACAAATATGGAGTTTGGAAGGGAATTCAGGGAAGCTCATTTTTGCTTTGATAAAAAGATTGTGCCATTAAACCACGGAAGTTTTGGGGCAATCCCCGACTGTGTGTTCAAGGCACAATCAGAGGCGTTGACGAGAGTTCTCCGTGATAAGGAGAGGTTTTATCTAAGAGACATCTTCCAGGATTTACCTGAGTTTAGAAAGGTCGTTGGGTCAGTATTGGATTCCAATCCCGATAACTTAGCTTTCGTGACGAATGCGACTACCGGAGTAAATACCGTGTTGCGTTCGTGGCCCTTCCAGCCTGGTGACAAGATTTTGTATACGAGTGTCATTTATGGATCCTGTGGAAACACTGTCAAATTTTTGGAATTGCGTTCAGGAGTAAAGGGCGTACAGGTTGACGTCGATTTGAAAATGAGCCAAGAAGAAATCGTTAGGGTCATTGACGAGGCAATTGATCGAGAGAGACCGAAGATGGCGATTTTCGATACTGTATCTTCTACACCCGCCATAAGAATTCCGTGGGAAAAATTGGTTGAAGTGTGTAGAAAGAAGGATGTACTTTCAATGGTTGACGGTGCTCACGGCATTGGTTTGCTGCCCATATCATTGAATAGCGTTCGACCCGATTTTTTCACCACCAACCTCCACAAATGGTTTTTTGTGCCCAATGCCTGCGCTGTTCTCTATGTGGATCCAAAACATTTCAAGCATATTCACACTTTGCCGATTTCCCATTCTTTTGTGAAAGACGACATAGGCGTACCCGATGAGTCTAAACGGCTGGTTGACCGTTTCGACTTTGTAGGAACCATTGATTATAGTGCGGCCTATTCTATCCCAGCAGCCTGGAAGTTTATCAACGATGAATGTGGTGGAATTCAAAAGGTGCAAAAGTATTGTAATGAGCTTGCGGAGAGAGCTGGGAAAATGATCGCCCAGGAGTTTGGAACCGAATACGTCAGTGGACAAGAAATTGCCATGGTCAATGTTCGAGCCCCAGTTGACATTCCTGAGGATGAGCAACGTGATGCTGTTAATTACATGCTGGACTATCAGCTCCATCATTCAAATACCTTTGTACACTTAGTACCGCACAACGGGCAAATCTGGTCGAGATGGTCGGCTCAGATCTACTTGGAATTGGACGATTTCAAAGACGGTATTGCTTCTGTTAGGCACGCCATTAAGGCATGGGAGAACAAGCCCCCATCTGTTAAGCCCCGCGCGTTTCTCCATACAGCGGAAGAAGATTGAACATAATGCACAGTAGGCCTTCTTCTTTGGGCGTTGACGAAGAGAAACAGGGAAATATTAGTTCATAGTGTCCCTCCGCATTGCAACACAAGACGGACAACAAAGACTATTCAATGAATATATTTACATGGGTTAGTTACTTAAAATTTGTGTCAGCTGAGACTTGACTGTGTTTGCGTCAACTCTTCCTTGACATTCTCGCATGACCTGTCCCACCAGGAACATGATTGACTTAGGTTTCTTGCCTGTCCGTACTTGGTCTGCAACGATCGGATTTTGCTCAATGACTTGTTCACACAAACCTTGAATAGCCTCTTTTACCTCCTTATTCGTGTCTTGAGCTTTCGTTAGATCAAGCTCTTCAATAACCTTCTCGATTGATGAATTGTTATCGAGAGGATTAGAGATGAGGTGGCGAATCAACAGGGTAGCTGAAGTGGCAGTCAATCTATCCTTCTGCACTAAGAGAATAATATCTCCCAAAAGGTTCGGCGGGAAAAGCTCAGGGTCGAAGTCTCTTTCTTGTACATTAAGCTCACCATATAGACGGTGGACCAGCCAATTGGACGCCACTGCAGGTCTGCTGCTTCCATGGGATTCGAGGTACTTGTACACTTGCTCGAAATATTCGGCCATCCCAGCAACCGACATGATCGTTCGGGCGTCCTTTAGAGGGATGGAATATGGCTCTTCAAGAAGCCGTTTAAAAATGCAATCAGGCAATTCGGGAAGAGTGGACTCAACGCTTTTTAAAGTCTCCGAGTCAATTCGAATTGGCTGTAACTCAGGATCTGGCATGTAACGATAATCGACCCCTTCTTCTTTACCACGAAGCTTCCAAGTGTTAGTACCGTCCCATCCTCTGGTTTCACTTTCTACCTTTCCGCCGGCCTCGAGGATCTTACGCTGCCGTCGAAACTCGGCTTTAATAGCTGCCACTATTGCACTTGTGCTTGAAAGGTTTTTGATTTCACAGCGCTGGCCGTAGTTGACAGAGACATTGACATCCACTCGCATGGCGCCGGTTTCAAGTTCGCCGGAACAGACTCCAATGTGGCGTAAGAGCATCTGCAGCTTCTTTACAAAGATGCCAGCCGCTTCTGGAGTTGGAATATCTGGCTCCGTGACCAACTCAATCAGTCCATGGTTCGTTCGGTTTAAATCAATATGGGCAATGTCGTCTATGTAAGTAGATTTCCCCGTGTCTTGCTCAATCTGAATCTGCTTGATTCGAACAGGGACATCAGATGTAACGCCGTCCCGTTGGTACAGAGTGAGGACGCCATCATGAGCGTAGGGCTGGTAATGTTGAGTGACCTGGTACCCAATAGGCTGATCCCCGTAGAAATAGTGTTTCCTGTCAAAGGAAAAGCAGTCACGAACCTTACAGTTCAATGCAGTGGATGCTTTCAGTGCTAGTAAAAGCGCCTGAGAGTTGAATTTAGGTAATGTTCCCGGCAGGCCAGCGTCGTAAAACGAGACATTAGTGTTAGGCCTAGCGTGAAAGCTTGTTTTTGAGGCGGAAAACAATTTCAGGCCAGTCATAAGCTGGGCATGGATCTCCAGACCGCAAGTCAGAGAATACGAGCCCGTAGAGGTAGACAGATAGCGAGCTCCACCTTTATAAAAGGCCCTGATTGGCCGTGCCACCTTCATTTTGCACCTCTGAGGGAATCGCTTTGATCATTTCTCCCAACACTGCTTCACACTGAAATATTCCTCCGGTGATCACGCCAAATATTAGCTCCTATAAATAACTAGAATACTAGAATACGGGTACGTCATTTCTACGCTTTGGAGAATATTGACCATTGGCCCCTGTCAAAACACTTACGAAACTACCAGGTAGTTCAATTGTCGTTATTTCATACCCAATGCTCGGCCCTGGGAAAGACTTCCGAAACCAAACTATTGGGCCCGGCAGGGAGATGCCGCGAGCGGATCCCATCAACCAAGCCAGCCTAGATTAATTTATATACATTTCAGAATTATTAACTGAACTTCCATCTATTACCGCAGTTTTCGCAGGTGCAAAAGGTCGTGAGCGGTTCATCTGCCGACCTAGTCTGCATTTGATAGTACGAAACCTTCTTCTGCTTGCACTTTCCGCATGTAAATCTGTCTGTAATCGCTCTCTGTTCAGTAGCACCACGGGCTTTGAAAAGGTTCTCTTCCTCAAGCTTTTTCATTTCCTTCTTCAATTCCTCAGACGCCATTTCCTGAGGACTCATCTTGTAGAGTCGTTCTGGAGAAATTTCTCCGCCAACCACCCTCTGTCGTAACTGCGGATTCTTGCTATCTTTCAAGTTCGAATAGAGTGACCGCATTTTCGTTCGGTATCCTGGGGTCGTCCCCTTCTCGCCTTCAAATACTGTCTGTTCAACAGCTTTGGCCACAGCCAGAATATCTCCCGGAGGCACATCGCTGCCCAGAGCTAGAGCGGTGTAACACAAATCCACACACGAATTTCGTACTTTATCCCCGTATATGTTAGTTCGCACCCCGTCATTCTTTGCGTTCCGTTCCTTTCCATGGGAGGTGAACTTTTCAGCGGGCGCTGCTGGCGTCGGAGACGCGCTCTTTGACGACGAAGCAGCCTTTGCAGCCTTGCTCTTTTCCTTTTGTGCGGATACCGAGTCCTTCCATGTCTTGATAATCTTCTTCACCTTGTCTGAGACTTCCTTATCTTGGTGTGACCTTAGCTTGTTCACTGCTATACCAAGCTTCGTTTCTCGTAACAATTTCTCGGTGGGCTTCACTCGTTCTGCCAACGCGTCTAAAATCTCATGGATCTGGCTAGAGTCGCCTCCTGCTCCAGCCTTTTCCAAGCTGGCCATGTGGGTCTTTATTTCAGAAACCTCCATTTTTACCACTCTATTATCTAACAAGAGCCTCCGCGGGTGATAAAGAAGTCCCCTGTCCCGGTAGTTTTTCTCCCAACTTTGGCATCGGACCGCCGGCAGCGAGCTTATGGATAAAGCCGTTCATCTTCGTGATGACATAGTTTCGAGCTCCACGAACGCTTCTGGATATCCGCTTTGAGCCACTTACTGTAACCACAGATATTAGTAGCTATTTGATATATATTGAATACGTGATTCAATTAGGACAGCGTCGGCAGTCCAGGATTTATTTTTCTACGCGAGTCCTGTCGGCGGGCCGGTTGGGAGGAAATGAACTGAAAAAACGGAATTCTTGCACCAACACCTTTGGCTAAAGTGACATCGACATGGGCGACGCGGGAGGAGCTGACCCAGGCAAGGTTGTGTATGTCGGGTCGATTCCATACGACCAGACAGAGGAGCAGGTCCTGGACATTTTTCGTTCGGTAGGGCCTGTGGCGAATTTCCGCCTCATGTTTGATAAGGAAACCGGAAAGTCCAAAGGCTACGGGTTTGTAGAATACCATGACATGGAGACGGCTGCAAGTGCTGTGCGGAATCTGAACAATTATCAAATTGGTCCAAGGAATATACGGGTTGCGTTTTCGCATGAAGGCAGCATTAGTGATCCTGACAGTGCATATAGTTCCGGACATGCGAAAATGCCCACATTGCCCCATGGCACGCCAGTGCCTCCAGGACAGTCGGCTGCTGAGGCAATTACAGCTACGCTCAATGGCTTCGAGCAGGACCGTATATTGCAAATTGTAACAGATATCAAATCCGTCATCAACAACAATTCCGCATTGGCCGTTGAAATGTTTAAATCTTGTCCGCAGTTGGCCTACGCAGCTGTCCAGAGTCTGCTAATTCTTGGCATGGTGGACTCTGAGATGATCAGAAACATTGTAAGCCAGGGCCAGGCCCAAGCAGCGCCGCCGCCGCCACCGCAGCAGCAGCAGCCGCAATTGTCGGATCAGGCAGCCTTGATTCAGCAGGTCATGCAGTTAACTGACGAGCAGATTAAAGAATTGCCGGCCGAGCAACAGGAGGCTGTTATATCTCTGCGCCAAAAGGTCCAATCAGGAGAAATCCAGGTCTAAAATTTTCGCATATTTATTGTATACTACTTAATCAAGCTTGTCAGATAAATTCACTTGTTCAGGGACGCTGTCAAGGGTATTGATATCCCTCTTGACCGCTCTACCATTGTAGCATCGATAGAATAGATTTGGCCTTAGAGATGTTTTCTATCTGACCGCCGGAGCCCCGACGTTGGGAGTGAGGTCCAAACAAAAATAAAGGTGAGATTGGGAGAACAGTTTCTTGTCAAAGGACGACCATGTCAGAAAAGAAGCCGGGGAGGGTTGTTTTTTTAGGAGACATTCCGTATGATCTGAGCGAGGTACAGGTTGCAGAATTGGCAAGAACTGTTGGCCCCATAACTAATGTGCGACTGGTAACGGATCGGGAGACTGGTAAATCCCGTGGGTTCGCGTTCGTCGAGTATGCTGAGCTCAATTCAGCCATGCAAGCTGTGAAGGCTTTGAATGGCCAGCCAATCGGATCAAGAACGCTCCGTGTGGACTTTTCCAATGAAACAACCACGAACTTTCGGAAGGATAATCCAGGACGAAAGCCTCCTCCCCCGAATAACAACCATAACAATTCATTTTCACCGCCACAATTCCAATCTCCACCGCCACCACAAGCTCAATACCAACGTCCAGAGCCTAAGCAGCAGCATAATGCGGCATCAGATGTTCCGCACAATCTAATAGTCAACGATAATATCTCGCGGACGCTTGCGCAGTTCCCTCCCCCGCAGCTACTCGATGTAATTAGAAACATGAAGTTGCTGACCAGTCAGGATCCAGTAAAGGCATCAGAAATTCTGCACGCTAACTCACACATGACTTATGCACTGCTCCAGGCTCTCTTGCTGATGGGTCTAGTAGATAAAGACGTCGTCGCACAGGCTGTTCAGAGCCAGCCGATCCCAGCATCTAATAACAACTATGGCACGCCACCTCCACCTCCTCCTCCACCACCCCAACCTCTGCCACAGGACCCACAGGAAGCGTCAATGATTCAGCAGGTTCTAGCTTTGACTCAGGATCAGATAAACTCGCTGCCGCCTCAAGAACGGAATGCTATTCTTGCCATCCGCGAGCAATACGGTGGGAACCGGTATTGATTAATTTATTGTAAATATCGAATAGATTGTGATCATCTTTGAATTTGGCATCCCTTTTATGGATTATTCGTCTGTCTAGGATCTATAATGCTGCATACAGCGTCGCAGCACATGGATCAAAATTCTCAACAAAGCTTGAATGTAGTACTTCTAACAAAATAACCGGGAAGCATAGCCCAATAACAAGCAGCTACCAATCCCCAATTGTGATATATCTTTAATTCCTGCTTCCACGTATACAATGAGGTTTGCACCACAGTATATACTCACGGTTTGAAGCACTCTACCAGCATCTACCGTTAGATACTAAGATACATTAACCAAACCAGGGGAATTTATGATTGCAATGGATTCTAGCGACTAAGAGCATCGTAACACCACAGCCCCTTACTATCGCAAGTACAGCAAGTAAGTAAGAGGATAAACTGCTGCACCTGTTCCTTAACACAAAATTTGTAGATATTCTTTCAACCCTCTCCCATGGGCACGATAGATTGGCTACGCCTCATACAATTGGTGAGGATTGTCCTGCCGGACCGGTGGGAGAATCGCAACGTGACAAGGACCGGTTCCTCGTTGGACATTGACAAACAAGTCTCTGTGTATAGGGAAAAATGCTTCGACAAAGTTTGATCCGTGCTATCAGGACACCCATTGTGCGACCTAGAGTCGGACTGACAGCCGTAAGACAATTGCATGTGTCTAGACCTGTATTCCAAAAACAAAATCCCGATCCAATCACTCCAGAAGACCTCGGATCGTTGGGTAGAGCCCTGCAAGAGAACCCCGAGCTTATGCACAGATTCACTGATGTCGTTGAATATCTCCAAAAGAATGAGCTTATTACGCCGGGAAAAACTCCTAGTATGATGGATGTCATGAGAATTGTGTCTAAAAAAGAAGCTCGAGACAAATTGGCAGCCTGTAAGTTTGATGAAGAGTTTCTACCGTAGCCTTCTAACGTTTCAATTTAGTCCAACAAGCATGCACCAATGCTGGAATTGACCTCAATTCTGAAGAGTAAGTGGCTTCCTTTTCCAGTGCAATTCTTCTACTGACTCTGAATTTAGGATACAAAAGCTTCTCTCCAATCTTTCGAAGAAAATGCAGCAGTAGCTGATGTACAATAGAATTTGTGTGTTTAGTGATTACCGAGTACTCGGGAATAACAGTAGGGGTCTCGGAGGCCATTCGATTGATAATACATTGGATTGCAAACAGATAAAATATATTACTCGGCTGACGCAGCCTGTCATATATATACGAAAACTAGCTAGGGACAACCCCCACTGATTAAAGCTTGTTGAATAAATTAATTCTTGGCAAGATAGGACAAAAGGTCAACCTTGGTGACAACGTGCACAGGCTTTTTGCCATCGGCAGTGTTCTCGGTCACCACTGCAGCAGAGTTGTGTTCAAAGAATCTGTTGAGAGCGGACAATGGAGTATCGATGGTAATGTCAATGAACTGGCGCTTGGACTTTGGCTTTGGAGTACCCACTTCACTGCCGGAGCTAGGTTCGAACTCATTCAACTTGCGGAAATCGATCATGACCTGGCTAACTGGCGTGTCAGTAGTGGCCTTACCCTTTGAAAGGTAGGACAAGAGCGAACCAAGGGTGACCATTCCAACAAGCTTGCCGGATTCAGTGGAAACTGGAACTTGGTCAAAGCCCTTTTCACGCAGCAAGTCAATTACAGACTTAGTAGTGGTGCTTCCTCGGACAGTCACAACTGGCTTCAGTTGCAGGTCGCCAATGACTGCGCCCTTGTACTGCTCCTTCTTCTTGGCCTGAGCCGCCAAAGTAGCGTCATCAACAAACCCGTTGTATTTCATCCAGTCATCATCAATAAACTTAGTAAGATAAGATCTGACCGAGTCTGGGCAAATGACCACGACCACGTCATCCTTAGTCAATCCCTTAGCAGCCTTGAGCGCAGCAGCGAGCGCACTACCACTGGAGCCGCCGACAAGCAAACCCTCTTCACTGATCAAGCGACGGGCCAAAAGGAATGATTCACGGTCTTCAGTCTTGATCCATTGATCAACAACCCCTCGTTCCAAAACTTCGGGAACGAAATCATAACCAATGCCCTCTACCTTGTAAGGGACCGACAGCGAGGTATCAGAAGCGGGGTCCAAGATGGAACCTAAAGGATCTGCCGCCACAATCTTAATGTTTGAATTGTGGCGTTTCAAAGCCTTCGAGATACCAGTGATCGTTCCACCAGTGCCGGCGCCTGCAACGACCATGTTCAACTTACCTTCGGTCTGGTCCCAAATTTCCTCACCAGTGCCCAACTCGTGGGCCAACGGGTTGTTCTCGTTGGAATACTGATCCAAAATGACTGCATTTGGAATCTCCTTTTCCAACCGCTTGGCCACTCCGATGTGGGATTCAGGAGCGTCCCACGCAGCCTCAGTGGGTGTTCTGACAATCTCTGCACCCAGAGCTTTCAGCACACTGACTTTTTCATTAGACATTTTTTCTGGCAGGGTAATAATAGTTCGGTAGCCTCGGACAGCCCCCATCAGGGCCAATCCAATACCTGTGTTACCAGAAGTAGGCTCAATAAGAGTATATCCAGGCTTAATACGCCCACTTCTCTCGGCTTCTAGCACCATTCTCTTAGCAATACGATCCTTAACAGAACCACCAGCGTTGAAGTATTCCAACTTGCAGAGGATCGTTGCCTCGATCCCGTATGCCTGAGGAATTTTATTCAGCTTCACCATAGGAGTATCTCCAATCTGCTCAACGATAGAGTCCAAAACCTTATTATTTTTATGTGCCTCCATTTTCCCTGCTCTTTCGTTCCTTTTGGCTTCCTCTATAAGTTTACGGGCCTGTTGTAATGTCGAGCCACACGCGGAGTGAAGTTTTGATTCCAAACGGGTCGGCAATCGGCGGCCCGAGACAGACCGTTGTAACGCCGTTCCACGATTACCGAGAGCACCGAGAGGACGACCATTGAAAACAATCGAGGCACAGACACAACAGACCGTTGAAGCATCCGTACTGGAATGGCAGGGCTGCACCACATCAATTGCTATGCCAGGTTAGACAATTTATTCTCTCTCGCTTGGAAGAAGAAAAAAAAAAAAAAAAAAGGAACAAATCCTGAGGTACAGTATCACCCGTTCGCGCGCCGTCTCCGATCGCGCTACTGAATGTGACCCTAACAGGCTTAACTGTGTCCGATCGAACGAGAGAAAGTGTGGCCCTGTTGGTATGACCGTACCTGTTAAATCGATGAGGTCACGTGTTTTTGATTTACCAAATTTAGAAGTCACGTGACATACCAGATTGGAACCAGTTTTGGCCAATTTGCGGAGAGGGAGGCACCGGTCACACAAGTAGAGGAAAGAAACTTGTTTAGAAAAGTACATAGAACGTTTAAAGCTTGTACTGCTCGGCATGGGGCCAAGGAGTTGGGACATTAAGGCCCTTTCTGACCTCTTCAATTGACGTGACCTTTCCGATCCACTTGTAGATTGCGGGGAACTCCTTCTGGAGGTCAAAGCCCAGCTTGTAGCCGCCGGCAACCCAGCCAATGGTGGCAATATCAGCCAAGGAGACGTGGTCGCCAACAATAAAGCCAGTGCCATTCTTCTCCAGCTGGGTGTTGAGGACAGTGTACAATCTGTGAGTTTCGTCCGTGTACCGCTTAATGCCATAAGGGATGTTTTCCTTGGCATAAAACGAGAAATGATGAGCCTGACCTTGCATTGGACCAATTCCACCGTGCTGGAAGTGGAGCCATTCGAGCATCCGGTAGTACTCCTCAGAGTAGCGGGGGAATGAAATGCGGTGCTGGGAGTCGTACTTGTCTGCCAAGTACTGCAGAATGGCACCGCCTTCAAAGATGGTGAATTCCTCACCATTGGTCTTGCGGGGACCCTCCGTATCCACAATAGCAGGAATCCGGCCGTTAGGGCATATCTTGAGATACCAATCCTCCTTCTGTTTGTTGGTGGTGATGTCAATGTGCACCGTCTTGTATGCCAGACGCAAAAGCTCGAGAGCAATTGAAATCTTAACCCCGTTAGGGGTCTGACCAGTGTATAAGGTGATCGCCATTTCTATAGGTCTCCGCACAAAGAGCGACGGTGGGCCGATATTTATATTTATAAGTCGTTTGCTTGTCCCCACGTTGTTGCGTTGTGCGGCTCCCATGCATGGATGCATCGGGTTTGTAAGCATACCGATATCCTCCAGGATATTCATTTATGCTTTCATAACGTGAGGTGGCCTTGACTATACAGTCAATGGACAGCTGGCCCGCTGAAACCTACAGGACGGTGAAGGAAGCTTCTTTGCAGGAAATACAGTTGAACCCAAACCTAACTCAGAGGTCTCCAGTAAGAATGAGAGGATGATATTTAATAATTTATTATATTACATGTTGGAGCTTACTCCTTAGAATTTGAAGGATAGAAAATAGATGGAAGTTCGTTGAAGTTCTCCTTGACAGATCGGACGGAAACAAATCTGTTGAGAAGGTTAGGAGAACCGGCCTTGTCGTTGGTACCGGACATTCTACCACCGCCGAACCATTGCTGGGCCACGACGGAACCTGTACACTTGTCGTTAATGTAGAAGTTACCAGCGGCATTGCGGAGCTTATCGTTGGCAAGCTCAACAGCAGCACGGTCTTGAGCAAAGACGGCGCCAGTAAGGCCGTACTTGGTGCTGGAGTCAATCTTCTCAAGGATTCGCTCGTACTCGCCGTCCTTGTAAACATAGACAGTGACGAGAGGGCCAAAGAACTCGGTCTTCATGTTGTCATGGTCAATGTTCTTGGTCTGGAAGACGGTTGGGCTGACGTAATAACCAACAGAGCCATCAACCTTACCACCTGCAATTAATTCAAGATCAGGGTCTTGGAGGTTGTCAGCGATGACCTTGCTAAGCTTGTTGAAGGAACCCTCGTGAATGACTGGACCAGAGAACTTGTGGAAGCCGTCCTTGGTGGTTGCATCGCCAACTTCCAAAGTGGCGATTTCGTTCTGGAGCTCCTTCTTGTATTGTGGCCACAGGGACTCTGGAACGAAGACACGGGAGGTAGCGGAGCACTTCTGGCCCTGGAATTCGAAGGCACCTCGAACAGTGTTCTTGGCAGCATGAGAGACCTGGGCACTTGGGTGAAGGATGTGGAAGTTCTTGCCGCCAGTCTCACCGACGATTCGAGGATATGACTTGTATTTAGGCAGGTTGTTGGCAACCTGCTGATAAAGGTTCATGAACACATCAGTGGAACCAGTGAAATGGAGAGCAGCAAAGTCCTTAGACTCGATAGCGGTTTGGGCAACAACGCTTGGATCACCAGGAACAAAGTTGATGACACCATCTGGGAGACCAGCCTCCTCAAAGATCTTGTAGACGAGGTAGTTGGACAAGACGGCACTGTCAGATGGCTTCCAGACAACGGTATTTCCGACAATGGCAGGAGCAGCACTCAAGTTGCCGGCAATTGCAGTGAAGTTGAATGGAGTGATGGCCAAAACAAAGCCCTCGAGCGCTCTGTACTCGGCCCGGTTCCAGATTCCGCCGGGGTTCTTGCTTGGCTGCTGAGCGTACAATTCGTCGGCATACTTAACGTTGAAACGAAGGAAATCGATCAATTCGCAGGTAGCGTCGATTTCCGCTTGGTGGGCGTTCTTACCTTGGCCCATCATAGTGGTAGCCAAGATATCGTAACGATACTTGCCGCCAATCAGGTCAGCAGCCTTCAAGAAGACGGCAGCCCTCTCGGACCATGGAGCGTTTTCCCAATCACGCTTGGCATCAGCACATGCCTTGATTGCATCTTGCACCTGCTTTTGAGTGGCAGAAGAAACGTTTGCCACAGTTCGCTGATGCTCATATGGGGACGGCTGGCGGAAAACCTCATCATTGTAAATCTTCTTGCCGCCAATGACCAAAGGAATGTCCTCGGTCTTGGATTTGACCCGATCTAGAGCCTTCAAGAGCTCGGCTCGCTCGACGGAGCCAGGCTTGAACGCCAAGTTGGGCTCATTGTCAATGGGAGGGATCTGGAAATGGCCCAACTGTGGCACAGTAGAGACGTATCTCTTGCCCGCAGACACACAATTTCTTCGAAATGCACTAGACAGCATTTTTTTTCTTCCTAATACAATGTGTTGTGGGAGGAAAATGTGGAGAGGAGCAATCGGCCGTATATTTAAACCCTCAGCGCGTCGGCCAATGCGACCCGTGTCGCGAACCAGACAGCACGCTAACCCCGGCTGGGGGATATAACCCTGAAAATCCCGACCTGTCGCGGGTTTTTTCTACTGACTGTGACTACTGCTTGTATAATCATTGTATTACTCTATAGTAATTTTACTGTTTTCTGTACCGGACGGCACAATTCCTTTGTCTATGTGTTGGGATCGCCGTACATGCACGGCGGAACAATGACCCCTGTCTAGCGGATAAATGTCGTGACGACTACAGGCAAATGTACCCATCGTCCTTGGAGTCTTCATTACCGCTGCCCAAGGGACTGCTTTGGTAATGGACAGTATTCATATAGTGTCTGGTTACTAGGTAAATAAAAGCCCCGCTCCGGCTAGTGCGATTGAACTGTTAAGTTTTATGTGAGGCATGAGCGGAAAAACTAGATTATCCGTCTTCCGGGTCGAACTTACATCGAAACAAGCCAACAGCTCGAAATGAATTGATCCACAGGTAATCACAACGGCACATAGTTATATTAAAAAAAGAGCTAGGTCATTGGGTTACATTCATTTGGCAAAAACTGGATGTCCGAAGGAAGGTACGCCGTACCACTCTTCCTCCTCCTTTCCGGTGTCAAGGAAGCCACCATTGGACGCCCAGGAAGTTTCCGGCGTGAGCATGAATTTGGCAAAGAAAGATTCAATCTGTTTCAGACCGTCGACGGAGACTTCTTCGACAGCAGACACATAGCCATCAGGACGGAGGACGACCACAGCGCCGACAGAAGGATCGATACCAAACTTGTCATATACCTTTCCAGAGGGAACATGATAGGATGCACTGTCGGAATAGACCTTCCAGTAATCCATGCGCCTCTTGTGATCGCAGGGTTTAAAGGCATCGGGAACGTCTGGCCAATCGAGGTCCTTTCGTTCGGATGCATGAACCATAACAAGGTCAATGATAGAATCCAGAAGACAGGATGCCGGGGTGTACTGCTTGATGAAAGAGTCTTTTGCAGTGAGTTTAGAAGAAACTTGGTTGAGTTTGTCATACAAGGTTTTGTTATTGACAATGTCACCAGGGAAAAAGACGATTCGCCATCTGCCGTCGGACGGCATTACATCGGCCAGATGAACGGGACGTGTGTCTGATTGTGTTTGGACAACGGCAGTGTCCAGACGGGCACCAACTGGGATCTTGGTTGCGAGCGGTGAATGGTACTCGTCAGAAGGCTTCTTGACAATAAGTGATGGGGAGTAATCAACAGTTGTTCCAGAAGCAAACTCATTGCCCTTTTGGAAGTACTTTTGGAATTCTGACAAATCCACACCCTCGCCGTCGGCGCTAGCAGGTTTTCCCGAAAACATTCGAGACAGCTTGTGGTCAAAGTTAATAAGATCCTGAGCGACTTTTCGTCGTTCTTGTGTGTATGTCTTCAAAATTGCTGGATCAGCAACGCCCCGCAAAACATGGCCAATCTTCCAAGCAAGATTGAACGTATCCATCATACTGACATTCATACCTTGGCCCGCCTTTGGAGAATGGGTGTGACAAGCGTCACCGGCAATAAACACTCGGTCGTTTTTGCTAAAATCGGTAGCCACTCTTTGACCAATTTGGTAAGCAGTGTACCACTTGATATCAATCATGTCAAAGTCATATGGCGCAAAGATCTTCCGGGCACTGTCCATGATCAGCTCTGGGTTGATTTTAGAACGGTCGATGGAACCCTTGCGTTCGTTATTGCCCTTGGACGGATCATTCTTTTCATTTTCGGTCTTGGTACCGGGGTCTCTAGGTGCTTGCGCCAATTGGATGTACAAACGAACCATACCATGCTCACGAGGAATGATCATGATTGATCCATTTTCAGCCGAATGGATAGCACAACGATTGCGGATGTCTGGGAAATTGGTAATTGGAGTACCGTCCATAACACCCCAAACATAGTCGGTGGACTCGCCTTCCATACTCAAACCAATTGCCTTCCTCACCCAGGAATGAGCGCCGTCACAGCCAATAACGTATTTCGCACGAATAACTTCCTTTTCGCCGCCTTTGCTGGAATTGCCATCGCCGTCAAAGGCTCGGAAGAGACCGTTGGCAATCTTGCTTCCATACTGCGCCACAGCTCCTTGGTCCTCCGTCATGCGCTCTACCTCAACAGTAACAGGATATTCGCTCTTTTCAGACTCGTCGATGTCAAGACCGAGAGCCTGGACGGGTCGATCAATCTTCACTTGGCCCTTTGACCACTTCTCCATAGAGTCACGCATCCACATCTCCACTCGCTTTTGATGAACGACATACTGCTGGAAACGGGAAATGCCAATACAACTATCTGGGATCCGAGACGACCGAACGATGTTGCCGTTGGAATCTGGCTGCCAAAAACAGAGCTCCAACATGTGGTTGGCTTCCTTGACCGTTCTATCTCCAAAACCAAACGATTGGAACACCTCCACAGTACGGCTCTGCAGTCCATCTGCCTGACCAATAAATAGCTTCTCAGACCTCTTGTCGATTATCCTGGCGTCGATACCCATCCGTGCAAGCCAAGTGCCCGCCATATGGCCAGCTGGCCCAGCACCAACAATCAAGACGTCTGTATTGGTTTCTTTAGTAACCATCTTTTGTCGATACCACTCTCCAAAAATGTTACTCCTGCTCAGGGATCATTTCTGCCTATATATAAGCTTCTCCGCAGTTCATAATACCCGAGCACGAGCCGCGGCGGAGTGCCTGCGCGCTCTACTTAATCGGCGGATCGCTTCGCCGGACGCTCATGTTCCTTTGCCCCTCGATTCCTAGTACTACCTGGTACAATTAGAACGCATCTCACTGGCTGCTTTCAGGACTGTCTGAGCCGTGGTGATATGGACCTTGAAAGTGTTTACGATAGCTACCCAAATTTCATGGACATTAGACGGATGATTCACCGGGCCAACCGGACATTGTATAAAGAGAATTACGCTCAATTATAAGTGTGCGAACTTAGAGTAGAAGCAGTTTATGTATTTAATAGTTGGATAGAGAAATGGCAATTCAATTGTGAAAAAAAGTGGCTTCGGATCACACTTCCGTTGAAGGAACCACACATAACCCGAGAGCTGTAATTGGACACCTACGAAAGCTTCGCCCGAAGCATCATCGGAGAAATGTTATTCAGCTTTAAACGACCATTTAAAGCCATTCCCGGAGGTATTCACGCCTGCTGGCTCTGAGTGGGGTAAATTAGTCCTCCAAGGCGGAAATTAAGTCCGGCCGGACTTTGTTTCTTCCGTGGGAAACCGACCTTGAACCCCTTCCCCTCCATAGATATATAATAACACGGTATGTGGTTAGCTTGCGCTTTATACGTGACGACAAGATGAGCAGGGCCAATGGAAAGAAAATTATTGAATTTGGAGCTATGACTGATGAGACAATCACGGAAAATGTGATTGCCATCAATAGCATGTCTGGAGATGCCAGGTTACAGTTCCTGATGACGAGACTAATCACTCATCTTCATGCATTTGCCAGAGAAACTCGCCTGACGACAGAGGAATGGATGGCGGCAATTGAATTCTTAACGAAAGTTGGACAGACGTGTACAGATACCAGGCAAGAGTTCATCCTTTTATCTGATGTTTTTGGACTTTCAGTCTTGGTTGACTCCATCAGCCATCCCAAGTCCAAGCAGGCTACAACTGGCACCTTACTGGGCCCATTCCATACGCACGACTCGAATGAGTTTTCTGAAGGCGAATCATTCTGCTCGGATGGCAAGGGACAGCCATGCGCTATTCATGGACGGGTGACCGACACTGAAGGCAATCCACTGAGCGGTGCAAGCGTCGAACTGTGGGAAACTGATGATACTGGACATTATGATACTCAATATTCCGATAGGGAGGGCCCAGATTGCAGGGGAATCTTCCATACGGGAGAGAATGGCCAATACCTCACCAAGGGTATTGTTCCAGTTTCATATCCAATCCCTCATGACGGACCAGTCGGCCAGCTTTTAGAGAAACTAAAAAGACACCCGTATCGGCCAGCGCATATCCATTTCTGGGTGAAGAAGGACGGCTATGACGAGTTAATCACTGCATTGTACATGAAAGGAGATCCATATGAAAACAGCGATGCTGTTTTTGGCGCAAAGAAGGATTTGATTGTTGAACCAAAGAAAATTGACGACCCTCAGCTTGCCGAGCGTCTGGGCATGAAAGTGGGTGATTATCACATTGAATTCAATATCAGCTTAATGTCCAAGGAGGAGGGTGTTGCCTTGTTTGACAAACGAAGCAGACAAGAACTTGAAAAAATTGGTGTAAATGCCTCTGTTGTGGATGGGCTACCTGTAGCAGAATTAGACTAATGTATCCTGGTTCTATGTATTTAATACGGAAAAGATTTTGCTTGACGATTCCGTCCTTAGTAAAGGTAACAGTAATGAGCCATGTAGAATGTTTTGCAGAAAGAGCTAATTGTATATAACTAAGTTTATTTATCCTGCTTGTTTTTGAGAATATTCTCAACCTCGGGTTTCTGGGATTCCGACTTGAAATCAGGCCGTGGCATTTCGTAGCCTTGAGTCGTGCGGCCATAGGTTATTCCGCCTAGTCTTGAGACGGGCTGAAGCTTAGCTGGATCTAAGATGTTGAGATCTTCGTTAATGACATCTTCTCGAACATGGAAATTGACCCCTTCCACGATACAGAGGACACCTGTTTTTCTGTCCGAAGTTTTGGACGTCCATTCATGGTGGTGCAGAAGCTTGGCCTCGACGGAGAAGGCAGACTCTGCCACGTGTGGTGGCTTTACCATCGAAGATTCAACTGGAGTCAAACCGGACAGATCCCATTCATTGACATCGGGAGGGCAATCTGTGCATGTGTAATTAGCAGCTTCCACAAACCATTCAGAAATAATGTTGATTGTCAGTTCCCCAGTGTCAAGGACGTTTTGGCAGCTATCCTTTGGATTGCCCTTGCCTCCGCTGAAGCCAATGCAGAAAATTGGAGGATCATGGTTGACAACGGTAGTATAGGAAAATGGGGCCAAATTCCTAACACCGTCCTTGGATATGGTGGAAACGAATCCAATGGGTCTAGGAACCACGCCAGAAATCAGCATTTTGTAGTTGTCGACAGGGCTTCTGTTTTCTCCATAAGGATCGATTTGAATTTTTTTGTACTTCTTCCACTCGTCACTCGTAGCTCCCTCACCTGCCTTCCAATCAGGCTTGACCGTTTGATTGTAATGCCATTTGACCTCGGACTCGAAAGCAGGGCGAGACGCCTCAACCTTTTTGAAGTCACCGTGAGGATTTCGCTTGATTTGGCTCTCTAGTCCGAACCGCTGCTCAGATACCATATTCCTTGTCTTGTTTTTGCCACAACTGATGCTTGTCGTGAGAAACCTTTTATACGCTAATCGACGGAGTATTTCAACCCCGGCTTTACGGCGGAGGGCGCGTCCGACAAGTGGGGCAAGACCCCGTTGACGTGAGACAGCTTGGATCATAGTCAGAGAAGCAGAAACCAGAAGAGCAAACAGGGGGAGGAAAGGGTAGGGAAGAGAAAGAAAATGACTTCAGATAAGATATTTCGGTCTGGCTGTAATAATGGCTCTACAGATATGGCGCAGGTTTAGTCCTTTAAAACTCCGTCGTCGGGGTTGGGAGCTTGGTTAGAAGGGGCAATTACAAGTATAAATATGCACTTCCATGGCATAGGGATCGGTTGGTCGGGGGCAAAATACTCCGCATGCTGACTGCCTTGCTGATAATGGGAGCTTTGACGTCCATTGTAGGGTTTTAGTCTGTGTAATTTGCATTTTGGAGAACAGTTCTTCATTTAAGCACTAAACGATGGCCGGTTCTGGTTCATTGCCTTTTTAATCACATTTTATTCATAATGGCACTAGTATGAACCATTATCCAGTCTAAAGGGCAATCGTTAAATCAAGTACTAGCCTATGTTACAAAACAAAATAATGTGTCTACTCCCTGACTAATAGTCCAGCGTAGCCCTGGCCAGTCGACATGCACATTGAAAGGACACCCAACTCCTTATCTTGAGCATGAAGGCCGTTTAGAAGCGTAGCTACGATTCGGCCACCAGTAGCTCCCAAAGGATGGCCAAGGGCAATTGCACCACCATAAGGATTCACCTTAGCCATGTCCAAGCCAAGTTTTTGCACACAATAGACACTCTGGCTTGCAAATGCTTCATTGAGCTCCCACAAATCAATATCAGATGTCTGGAGTCCCACTTTGTTCAGTAATTGTGGAATCGCTGCTGAGGGTCCGATACCCATGATATTTGGTTTAACGCCAGCAACTGTGCCAAAAACGTATCGACCAACTGGCTTCAGCCCCAGTTCTTGGGCCTTTTGTCTAGTAGTCAGGACCATAGCAGATGCACCGTCAGAAATTTGCGACGAATTACCGGCAGTAGTGGTTCCGTCTTCTTTGAATACCGGTTTCAATTGACTAAGCTTTTCACGTGAGATATTTCCCCGAATTCCATCATCTTTATCAACCACCTGGCCATCATTGGTCTTGACGGGAATGATTTCTTTGGCAAAGTGTCCGCTTTCGGTGGCTTGAGCCGCTCGCTTGTGACTATTGAAGGCAAATTCGTCTTGATCTTCCCTGGAAACTCCAAAACCCTCAGCAACCTTTTCCGAGGTAATGCCCATAGGCATAAGTACGTCCTTTGCATCTTGACTAGCGCTACTTAATAGCGTTTCGTCGACCCGGGTAGGAATTCCTCGATGAGGGAAGTAATCAAAAGTCATCGACTCAACACCTGCTGCAATTCCCACATCAATCTCACCGCTTCGAATCGAGTTGGCGATATAGCTCATTGCCTGTGCCGAAGAAGCACATTGTCGGTTCACAGTGTTAATGGTCGTATGTTCAGGGAATCCGAGACTCTTGACGGCCAACGCACTCACTTTATGTCCGCCAAGTGTCTGCAACACGGCACCAACCAACACATCGTCCACCACGTCCTTGTTGATGCCACTTCTTTCTACCGTTCCTCCAATGACCTGTTTTAATAAAACCTCTGGCGCAGTCTCGGCAAGCCCTCCCTTGTTCGCCTTTGTAATCGCAGTTCGATATGATCCACAGATGACGATATCTTTGGCAGACTTTTTGACAATCTCCTTTAACATGTTTACGGCGAATAAGGAGTCTATCCAATCAGGTAGCCACGATAATATATAGCGACCGGCCAAACCTACCGTCGGACCCTTTCCGCCGTTAACTTCTCCCGATACTCCCCACATCGCCAACACCACTTCTTCCGGGAGTTGCTTTGCCAGTACCTGTTAGGGAATATTCACTAATTCGGGCTTCATTAGTGTCTGACTAAACCTCATTGCGGAATTGGCAGTATTAACTGCATTTTTTTTTTTTCTTTTTATTGTCTTTCCTCGTTTTCTGCTAAGGGATTTGGGTGGTTTTAACTATATGTAAACCACCTGTATCATAATACCCCTGACGGGGCTACTCTTGGGTACCGAGCTGGAATCTCTCGGCCACAAGCCACAACGCTGAAAAGGTTCGGTCTACACCGCATACAGAGTAGCTGATTGAATGATTCATAGTTCGCTGAGGGCAGATGCGTCGGAGTCCGGATTAATATTCCGCCGGGGAATTTCCACTGATAACCACAAGGTATTAAATAGTACGGCATGCGCTACTACTAGGTGGTCCGTGCCTGGTATAGTGCTGTGGGAAATGAGAGTAACAAGGGCTGTGTTATCCTCGGCTTCAAAAGTAGCCAGTTGTGAAGCGGCTTTGAAAAATATAAAGTCTAATTTCACACTGCTGTGCGGAGGGTTTGGCCTTAGTGGAGTCCCCGATACATTAATCAATCAGCTTCATAGCAAACCCGAAATCAAGGGTATTACTGCTGTTTCTAATAATGCCGGCATTGACGGGAAGGGACTAGCCAAACTCCTAGAAAGTGGACAAATTTCAAAAATGGTCTCGTCGTACATTGGTGGGAACAAGACGTTTGAGAAGCTGTATCTAACTGGACAGCTTGATTTGGAGCTCAATCCCCAAGGAACATTAGCAGAGAGAGTCAGAGCCGGTGCTGCGGGGATTCCAGCCTTTTATACACCAGCTGGCTACGGTACATGGCTTCAAGAAGGTAAATTGCCCGTCCGATATGATAGCGAAGGAAACCCCATCAAGTTCAATGATCCAAGAGAGGTTCGTAATTTTGACGGTATTAATTATGTCATGGAAAGAGCGATAAAAGGTGACGTGGCCTTTGTTAAGGCTTATAAGGCTGATACCATGGGCAATTGTTGGTTCAAAGGTTCGGCACGAAACTTTAATAGCGTGTTTGGACGTAATGCCGCTTATACTGTGGTTGAAGCAGAGAACATTGTCGAGCCAGGCGAGATTGAGGCAGAAAACGTGCATCTGCCGGGTATCTACGTTCACAAAGTTGTTCAATCCACGACTCCAAAGGAAATTGAAATCTACAAAAACTCTGAAACTAATGATGCTGCCACTCCAAAGACTGTTGATCCAGATGACAAGCGGGCCAAGATTGTTAAACGGGTTGCGCGAGAATTCCAAGATGGGGATTTCGCTAATCTAGGAATTGGAATCCCCACACTAATCCCTGGCCACCTTCCTGACGGGCTGAGAATAGAATTCCAATCTGAAAACGGTGTTCTTGGCGTTGGGCCGTACCCTCAAAAGGGAGAAGAAGATCCTGATCTCATAAACGCCGGCAAAGAAACAATCACTCTCAATCCTGGGGCTTCACTCTTCGGCTCTGAAGAGTCTTTTGGCATGATCCGATCGGGAAAGATCAATATCGCCGTCTTAGGAGCCCTCCAGGTGTCCAAGTATGGCGACTTGGCCAACTGGGGTCTACCAGGTAGAATAAAAGGTATGGGAGGCGCTATGGACCTTGTAGCCAACCCAGGAAAAACCAAGGTCATTATCGCTATGGAACACGTCGACAAGAAAGGACGACCCAGAATTCTGAATGAGTGCAATTTCCCATTGACCGGAGTGAAGTGTGTCTGGAAAATAGTCAGCGATCTTGCAGTGTTTGAGGTTAGCCCTTCGAATGGTCTTACCCTCACAGAGCTTTCTAAAGGTGTCACAGTAGAAGAGGTCAAGCAGAAAACTGCAGCCGATTTTGCAATCTCTGCAAACTTGGTAGAAAACAGCTTTTAGTGTATGTTTCTGTAATGTATTTTTTTTTTTTTTTTTTTTTTTTTTTTGTTTTTTTTTTCCTAGATGGTCAATCCGGCATTACTATTCAACCACCCCGGATTTGGTGAAAACATCAATTATATTCAACTGCAACTCCATTTCACCTGTCTTTAAGTCCCTTTAATAGCCCGTATTCATGGCTTTACTACAAAATGTTTGGCAGCCGAAACTCATTCTCATGCGGCTTAATCAGCATTATGTAACAACGGAAGCCGGTGTCAGGAGGGTCGGTTCTGCGGGGCGAAAAGAAACCTTGCCCTGTGATCTATCTCTTAAACCGTCGCCCATCATTGTCCAACCCGGTTACTATGTCCGCAAGTAATTCGGCGCCTAGCTCTGGGACCGCACCCAAGAGGAAGCTGGCGTGCAACCAATGTCGAGTGAAAAAAGCAAAATGTGACGGAAATACACCATGCACTGGTTGTAAAACTGCTATGGTAAACTGTGTCTACTCTGCGCCACGCAAGCGTGGCGTTCCATCTGGCTATTTACAAAAACTGGAACGCGAGAATGACTACCTGAAATGCTTGCTACAAAAATTCATGGAGACGTCTGCAGAATCGTGGGGGAAAATAGGCCAAGCTCAGGAAGCATTGGCTGAAGCGACTCCTGAAGTGAAAGCCGAATTAAAGAGACGATTTTCGCTTCCAATGTCCAATGAAGCAGACGCCGATTCGCATGTGCAACAGAGAACTCGTGAAAATGAGGACAAAGTAGTCGAAGATTCGGGAGATCAAAAAAACAACGAGCTAAAAAACCTTGGTTTAACGAGTGGGTTTGACAAGTCGTTTGTTACGCGATTTCAGCGGCTGCAGCTTTCTGGGAAAGGATACTTTGATGTTAATAACTGGGCAAATTTGATCCAGCCATGTCATCCAGTGGAACTGCTAGAAATTTACTTTACCTACTGTAACCCGATTTATCCAATGCTGGACAAATCAGAGTTAGTTCAGCTTTCGTACTCTCCAGATCGCTGCAAAATGACAGCAAAATCCTGTCTTTGGTGGACTGTGGTACTAGAGGGATTCAACCACACTTCCATCAAAAAATCAGGCACGGATATCAATCGGTCTAGAGCTGTCTACGATTTGGCATTTTGCACTCTAGATTGTTCACACAGCCTGGAAACCGTCCAGGCCCTGCTTATTCAGGCACTCTTTTTCCTAGGGAAGGGCTATTGGGGATATTCATGGTTGATGGTTGGTAATGCAGTGCGCACTGCTATGGACCTCGGCCTATCCAATCATGAAATGGCATCGGGGAATTATTTTGAGCGAAGAACTTGGAAATGCTGTTGTATTATAGATTCTATTATTTCTGGTCGAATGGGACGCGTACCGCAAGTCCAAGCCAGTATTGGTCACTTTTTTGATGAGTCAGAAGATTGGTCAGACTCGCTTGAGGAGTGGGAGCTGTGGAAGCCGTTTGCTGAAAGTGCACGGACGTCTGACTCTGTCGAGGAGCCAACTAAAAAATGGGTGAGTGAGCCTTCACGAGCAATATCCATATTTAATGCGTTTTACACATTGAATGAAATTGCAAACAGATTCATCACCGTCGTCAACAAGCCGGCAAAAAGTACAGACTGGACAGAAGAGTCCAAGACAGAGTTCCTAGCCGAAACATCTAGACAAATCACTGAGTGGGCCCAATCTCTTCCGCCCCACATCAAGTTGAACATTACCTACGAAGATACGGGTCAGCTGCTCCCGCATAATGCCAATCTTATTTTCACCTATATCTCCGTTTGCTCTTTAGTATATGCAGCCGACGGAAACTCTGAACGTTACGCCACATACGGTCTTCCAACATGTCAGCAGCTCATTGACTTTATTCAATGTACTACCTCGATATTCAGATCCTATTTCTCATTGGACAAAATCCAACCCACATTCGAATATTTTCACACGGTTCTCATTACAGTGCTAGTGCGCAATCGAAATCGAGGTAGCCGTGATCCCCTCAATGCTGTTCTGGACTCTGTCTTTGACAAATTTTTGGAAAACCTCAAAAACTGCTCGCCCACATGGGGAGGTTCCCTTATTCCAGCCTCCTACTTGGAAAGGTATAGGGATTATACCGTACAGGCCACCAACCATAACCTTCCCTCGGAGCTTAATAACAGTAACAATCCCTTTGAACAAGGTTTCAGCTCCTTCTTAACTGAGATTTATCATGAGTTCTTTAACGCAGAGAACAGTTTAGCGTCGTCAGCACCGTCTGACTCTCTTCTCAGTGGCTCCCCTTTCCTGCCCGACCCGAACCCTCCGAGTTGAAGAGTATGTGCGGGTAAAAGACACTTTTTCCTTCCACTTTTGTTCAACAGCTTGATGGGGGCTACTGTCACCAGGTTCCTAGACAAGTTTCCAATAACCAGGACCACTTCATGAGCGTCCGACTCAGTTCCACAGCCATGTGGTTACAAGCTGAGAATGTAATTTTAGTGTAATCTGACAATGGGATCACTGTGCCTCTCGCTTCTGACCTAAGTAAAGCGATTACGACTTTGAGCATAAACCACAAAAGTTAATTACTAAATGTCATTATTTATCACTTTAGATCGACTGTTCATCTTCTCTGTCAAGCTCCTTCGGAGATTTGATAAATAAGCTGAGGTAAAGTGCTATCAGGGTAGCAAGGCCACCAAACCTAAACACCCAGCCAATGCTATCTCCGTCTGTGTGACCATTGCTACTGGAGAACAACTTGAACAAGAGCGAAGAAAAAAGAGAGGAAATTACTTGAGGCGCCGAAATAAAGACATTCATAACCCCGAGAACGACACCAGCTTCATGCTCATAATGCATGTATTGTTTGTTGGCCCCAACTGAGACTTGAGATTCATTGGCCTTTGCTTTTTTCACTCTAATTCGTGACACCTCCTCTGAGATGAGAGTGAAGGGTGCCCAGAGTGCACATGCCCAGCAGATTCCCAGAGTGCCGACAAAGACTGTGGCAGCTGAGGACGTGTGGATGAAGAATGTCGAAAACATCACCACAATGAACAATATATGGCAATAGGTCCACACTCGAGATACTGTTAGGCCCTTGATTTTGATTTTGGATAGAAGTAGCTCTTTATAGTAATCCAATTTGGTAAGTAAAGAGTCTCCGTCCATGCGGTGAAGTTGCAAATTGCGAAGCACTTGGACATCATGTTCGCCCAAGTATGACGCTTCAGCGAGATAGGGTAGGATGAAGTTGGCAGTAAGAGAGGTTATTGAATACACTACCAGGGCTTGCGTGCCCTTTCTCGTCCCTTCCTCCCATAGTTCATCCCAATCATGATCACTCAATGGCGGAGCGTCGCTTGGCCTCGAATTTAGATACTCCCTAACATACATCTCACCGACGTATGTGGTAGTGTAAAATAGCATGGGGAAATAACCAATCCAGGCAAAGAACTGCACTTTACAGATCAACCAGGTCTGAGGAGATAGATTTGAGATGGCTCTAAACGTGTCCGACCAAACGCTGGCCAACCTGAATGTACAGCTCTTTGCAGATTCATTTTCTGACGCTTTTTGCACAGTAATATCGGTGTTTGGGTCATTTTCTCCAATATACCAACACGATGGCACGACAGTGATTACAAGAGCCAGAGATGCACAAGCACTCAAGACTTTAAACTGGCTGTTTCCCAAATAGGGGAACGCTCTAGGTAGATCCATGGACCCCAGTACATACCCGACAATATTACCAATCCCGGTCATTCTGGCTGCCCAAGCATTCGCAATTTGCTGTTGGTGGGTGGGCACATTGTCAACAATATACGCTCTAGCGGCCGCCTGAATTGCAGAAATTGAAAAGTCCAACAGATATACAAAAAACACTGCAAAGGGGATTGTTTTCGCCTTGATTTCCGGCGACGACGGGTTGTCACCGCCATTCACGAAGGCAATAATATCCTTAGACCAACTCAGCAGCAGCAAAGACGCAATAGTGGCAATACCACCTCCAATTATAAACGGTCTTCTGCGGCCAAACCGCAGCCTGCTCTCATCACTCAAAACACCCACAATCGGCTGTCCCACTGTGCCTGAAAGAGGACCAGCAATCCATACCAGACTCATGAGCGTCTTGGACATTCCCAGGGACAATAAAAAGGGTGTTCCATTAGAAAACTCTGCACACCAGGACAACTGTAGACCACCGATTATGACCGTGAGCAAGAGTATGTAAACAAACGGCCGTGTTGCGGTGTATATATCCTTGGTGTTTTCAAACGACCGCACTCTTTCGTCCGCCAATAAGGGCGACGAATCGTCGTATCGCTGCTCCTGTCCAGTCATGCTGGTGTGTATAAGCCGAGCAATGCGGTGAACTGTACAATGTCACCCCCGCACTCACCCGTCGGCCCGTTAGTAATTCTTCCCCTGAAAGATGGTTCGAGGCATTGAGAGCCTTCCGGTGGCGGTGTGGTATATTATCGTTATTACTACTGTACATAGAGCTATTATATAGTAAATGCTACTAAGATATATTGTTATGTGTTTATGAACAGGCAATCCTAGGCTGTTGATGGTCATGCATGCATGCATGCATACTAGCCAGGGTGGTTTATCTGGAATATCTCTACTTATTATATTAGGATAATTTGTAACATGTTTTTCTTTTATTATTTGTGTTTCGTATGCTCACTGTGGTTTAGATGAAATTGAAAGGATGAGAGAGTTAATTGGTTCAATTACTCTGTCCAGCAGTGATTGCGAGGTATTGCAGTGGTTTATAGCTAATAAGCCGGGGTCTTCGAACTGCTTTGATTGATTTTACAAAACCAAGCAAAACACTCATGTCCTGGTAAAAGAATGCAATCTAAACACACCAACGTTCTCAGTCCAACCAGAGAACGAAATAACTAGATTGACCGCGCCTAGTGACGATGCATGAGACTAGATCAAATTGCTGCCAAGTATAATTGAAAATTGAAACCTCAGACCATAGTATATATATCTCCAGTCGATGTTAAACCCACAGAGCATGATATCTACTAATGCTCAACCAACACAATTCAGGAATTGAAATCGGTACTGTTCAATGGACTATGGCATCCTCAACACACTAACTTCATTTTCATCCCTCCCCTACCCTTGCCAGCAGTAGTCCCTATAACACTCTTCTCTAACACAAGAAGACCCACTGACTTTACACTTCACCAAACAATTCACACATCCAGCCCATGGAACTAAGGGGCACAAGGGGCAAGAAAGGAAAATAGCGGTGGCTGGGAGTTGGGGGCCGGCGAAGCCGATGATGCCATGCTCCTCGAGACACATCATCAGGACGACCGTTCGAAGTATCATCCAAGTCCATGTCGTATGAAAAGGTGGTGAAGGTAAGGAAGTCATTGTTATGGGCTGGTGTAATTTACTAACCGTCGATCAAATAGGGAGCCACAAAGATAAAGCTGGCCGCCCCAAAGTCCAAGTATATTGAGCCCATCCTCCAGACCACGTTTGACGACCATGACTATGAGTTACGGTCGGTAATGAATGCGCTGGCCGGTCGGCTAAATGACTCAGCGTGGACTATTGTCTACAAGTCGCTTATTGTCATACATTACATGATTCGAGAGGGGTGTAGAGATGTTGCATTGGAATATTTGGCCTCCAACTCTCGGGTCTTACAGGTCCGCAATGATGGTGCCTTGTCTAATCCACAGGCCATTGCGCTTTCAAGGTACTCTAGGTATCTGTATACCCGAGCAATACAGTTTGGCAAAACCAAAGTGGACTATGTGCGGTATGAATCCAAGAACGGTGGGGGCCGGCTGAAAGATTTAACTGTGGAAAAGGGCCTCTTGCGTGAATGCGACAGCGTGTATCAACAGATCGAGGCTCTGCTGAAATGCAAGTTCCACGAGGAGGATGTCAACAACGATATCGTCCTGACCGCGTTCCGACTCTTGGTTTCTGATTTACTAGCCCTCTATCAAACCTTCAATGAGGGCGTAATCAATTTGCTCGAGCACTATTTTGAAATGTCTAAGCATGATGCTTCTCACGCGCTAGATATCTATGAAGGGTTTACGAAACAGACGGCAAACGTCGTGGCGTACTTGAAAATTGCGAAGCATCTTGAGCATGCGACCAAACTAAGAGTGCCCAACATCAAACACGCGCCAACGTCACTAATGAACTCACTGGCGGATTATCTCAATGACCCCGATTTTGAAATTAACCATAGACAGTATCTGGCCGAAAAGGAGGCCAAAAAGAACCTCGCCAACAAAAAGCCCGCCAACCAGCAGCAGAAAGGCAATAAAGCCGAAGACGACTTTTTCTTCGATCACACCGCGCCTCAGCAGCAGCCGGCAAGCGATCTCATCGACATATTTGGTGGCCAGCCCGTCCAGCAACAAGAGAGCATCATTGGAAACACCAATCAGCTACCGCAACAAAGCAACATTTCCACGTATAATCCATTTTATCAACAGAGTCAGCACACGCAATCACAACCGCTGCCGCAGCAACAACTACCTCTACAACAAACATACACTGGTCAATACACCACCCAGCCCCCAATCCAACAGGCATACACTGGGAGTGGCGAACAGCAGCAACCCGTACTAACACAAAACTATACTGGAGCTGGCTTTGGAGGGTATACTCCGGGGGCACCAGCAACCAACCAATATCAGCAATGGCAGAATCCTCAGCAGCCGGTGCAATTGCAGAGATCCAACACTGGAGGAAATCCGTTCCACAAGACGGCAGGGTTGCAGGCTTCAGGAAGCGGCGAACACAACCCATTCAAACGAGCATCTACGCTTCCAGCTCTGAGTGAGACGTCTGTCATCCAACAACAGCAACAACAACCTCCGGCAACTAACACAATCAACCAGGTGTCGTTGCAGCGTACTGGAACCAATCCGTTCTCGCGGCACCAACAAATGCAGCCCTTGAGCCAACAAGACACTGGCACGAATCCGTTCCGCAAAAGTATGTATGCAACGTCGTCCCCGTCACAGTATCCTCAACAACAGCCCTCAATGCCAGCATCGTTTGGTGGCTTAGAGGCTCTCCCCACAGTTTCTGTGTTCCCTCAGACGCAACAAGCACAACAACAACAACAGCAGCAGCAGCAGCAGACTGGTCAGTTTTTTTAACTCTTTGTACAGGTACGTAATTTATATTGACTCTTTGGCAGCATTTTGGGCTTGTAAAGCACGGTACCGAAGACGACGTGCAGAATGCAAAGAAAAAAAAAAAAAAAAAAGCTAGTCAAAAGCGATATTTACATAAGTTAGTTACAATCCTAGGTATTTCTGAGGGATGAGACTCCAAATAGTTCCAATGATGCCAATAATCGCAGAACCAACGGTGAGGGCGTAGAGCACAGTCCTTTCGGTCGCAGAAATCTTGCCTGCGTAAAGCTTAAGGTAGAAGATGAAGGGGAGAACGAGGCAGGTAGTAACACAGAGAGCCGCGCCACCAAATGCAATGACACGATCGAACTCGGGGAAAATAATAGCCAGGAGGCAAAAAACAAAGACGACGAGAATGCGGAGGCTGAACTTTGCCAGCTTTTGTCGTCTACTAATCCCTTTTACGGGTCTTGAAAGTGGGAAACCGTTGAGTCCGAATAAGACGTCCATAGTGGAAACGATTGGTCGTGCACTCAGAGGAACTTTTGCCAACGGAATCAACGCTACCAAGATGGTAATTGCATACGACACGTATTGTGGACAGCCTGGAGTCATCAAAACGTTGCGGGTGACTTCGTCGGTGATGTGATTGCCATACATTAGGAAGCCCAAGATAGCCATGGAAAAATCGACCATGAATGTAATTTCATAGATGGTAACAAGACACTTTTTGTACTTGTGTGGATGTCGCATGTCTCGATAAATATTCGGAAAGACGGCATGCCCACCCCAGGGGGCCATGAAGATGCCAATGGACAGGGGGACGAGCATCCAGTTTCTGGGCCAGAAGTTTGTCTCCATTGGGTCAAAGAGGGACCCTGGAGCCGACGAGGTGGTGAGGCCAGTATAAACGACGACCAGGACCAACCCGATGGTACAAATGATTCCCAGAACCGAAGAAAAGGAGAGGATTCGTAAAGGTAGGTAGCAGGTAGGAGTCATGATAACAAATGCAATGATCTTGTAAGCCGTGACGGAAATGGATGGAAACAGGGCATTGCACGAGTCGGCGAATAGGACCATTAGGGAAACTCCTGACGCCAGCATTTCAAGGGTGAATAATGCAGAAACATAGAGACGAGCCTTGGGGCCAAATGCAGCGTACGCAATGTCTGCATACGTCACCAAAGTCGGATCAGTATCAAGACACTTTGACAACAAGATGGCTGAATAGACTGTGGACAGACCGGCAGTCAACATGAGCACTGAGCCCATGAACCAGCCAGCATACATGTATCCTAGCGGCAAAGAGAGGAGGCCCACTCCGATCAGCACGTTGACAGAGTTAAAGATGGTTTGGGGAGCTGTGGATTGACCCACAACCATAGTGGTGATTTTACCCTCGGCGTCCTCAACTTTCCGCATAATCACTGGCTCGGAGTCCAAGTTGTTAGAGCCCAGCTGGGACTCGCTCAACAGATGGCTGCCCTCCTCCACAGGCACTGTATAACTGGGCCGACGGCGAGATCTTGATCTTGATCTGGACCGGAGAAGCGGCGACAGGTAATCGGCATCAGTCGGTTCGTCATCATCAAACACTGCGGCATCTTCAAAGTTCTCGTTTTCCTGGAAGAAGGATCGAGCCCGATTCAACCCGCCCATAGCCCGGAACGACTGGGCCCGGGTGAAGGAGTCGGCAAAGTGCTCGAACGAGTTGAGTCGGGGGCGATTAAAGCTCCGTGGCAGCGAAGAAGGTCCTACCTCGTCTACGCTGTCATATTGTGGCATTCTTCTCACAAATGGGAAACAGTATTCTGAAAAACAGTTCAGCGAGGAAGAAAAAAAAAAAAAAATCGCCCAGGGGAGGGGGTTGTCCTGCCTTTATAGCCTAAAACGTAGTTCTTGCTCCCCTGGGTCCATCGATCTTCGAAACGCGCAGATCTCCACTGCCGCACTTATGTAAGCAAAAGTCCAATCGATGGCTGTTCCGCGAAAAACAGGGTTATTTCGGCCAGACGAGCGCAGCAAACGGTCCAGTGCCAATTGGATAAAACGAGCTGACTGTTTACCTGCTTTTTTTTTCCAACACGCCACAGTTTGCTTCCTGAAAAATTTTTTCGCCGTTGTAACAAATTATTCTCACTTGCATAATTTTGTCATCGGTTTAGGAAATGATTGTCGATCTATACGTCAGCCGAACATTTTTTTATAATCATCGGATCGCTCCACAATTGGACGACCCGTTGGGCTGGAAAATATTTCACTGATCGTCCACAGCACAATTCCAACAAGCACACACACAGAAGCAGCCACCAACGGTCCTCGAGGGTTCTGGCCCGCGCTTCCATGTCGGCAACAAGGATTGACGTGATTCATGCATAGTAAAACAAAACAACCTATAAACCCCCATCCGCCTCCCGACCCCCGTGCACGGCTGTGTCAGTTACGATTTCTATTAATCTATTACTCTATAGTTTTCTGTTTATGCAATGTTCCTTCGTTCTGACTGACCTGACGATGGATGCTGTGGTCGTCGTACTCGCTGCCGGCCTGAAGCTCTTCGGACGCTTCTTCTTTCCTGTCAGTGGTTCGCGAAAAGCCTTGTACGAGACCGGTTGGCGGACGGGAGTCGGTTACTGCTCTCTCGCCAGCCTTTTTATCCGGCGCATAGAAGCGTAGGTCCACTCTCAAGAGCATGAGCATAATGTTAACCAGGAATTCCAGGGCCCCGTAGAGAACATAGAACACGACGCTTTGGTAGGTAAAGTGGCCAAACGGAGCCCCATAGCCTCCTCGGGGCCGGATGATGAACAGCGTGGCCAAGCGGAAGCAGCAGCAGAAGGTCAAGGTCAGGCAGCTGCCAATGACAATGGCAATTGACGTGTAGATGCTCGGATGATGGTACCGATGGGGGTTTTGCGGCCGCGAGAGTCCATTGGCAGGTCGTTCCCGAGACGGGATGAGTGGAATGACCCCGTGGCCCGCGGTCTTAATTTCCTTCGGGTTCACATAGTACAAAGGGCGGAAATGATCGATCCAAAATGGCTGGAGAGTAGCTGGATATTGCTCAGGCAACTTGTGGGGCACGTTGAACAGGCGGTGGTCGATTTTGCCTGGTTTGACTGCCCAGGCCAGGCCAATGACCACTACGCCGCCCATGGCATAGGCAACTTGCAGACAGCCGGCCGCCTGAGCTGCCTTCTGGCACATTTTGAAGTGCGCCTCGTCGAGGTAGTAAATGTACGGAATGGAAGTTCCGAGAATGGCCATGATAATCACGCCAACCACCATAACGTACAGCTGAATGTTGAACGCCCGGAACCAGGTGGCTCGTCCAGTTTGCGGATGCCGCCACGTGAAGATTCGGTGGGCCATGAACATGGTCATAACGTTCAGGAGCAGGACAGGCACTTGACAAAACACGGTAGAGGCGATGCCCATGCTGATGTTCAACACGTTCTTGGACCATGCAATTCGCAGGGCAAACCCAATAACCCTGAAAAGAGCATATGCCGACAACCCTAACGACAACAAAAACTTGTGGCCCCGTTGGGTGTTGCGGATAAAGATGACCAAGTGTCCGCCGGAGATGATCAGATACAGAATCATAAACAGAATACAAGGGGCCAAGTCGCTCTCATCGGGGTAGTCGCCAAACAGCCCGTTCATTTGAGTAACTACTCTTTGGACAATCACGTCCGGAATCACCTCGAAAACCTCGGTGGCATTTTTGTTCATCGGAATAATCCCCGTGCCGGGCGCATACTCCGGGGGAGTCATCAATCCCAGAACATCCAAGGGAAACGTACCTATTCCTCGTCCCATGGCCAGTTATGCAGCGGTGAGCTGTCCAGCAAGAGAAAATCTGGCCTACTAATACTCGACACCCGGGCCCCACCAGATCTTCACGTCCACCCCGCCGGGTCGGGTAATTTACTATGCATAAATGAATAATTCCCGCCGATCAGGGGGTTTCCGAGCCTCATCCCACAGCCGTCAATGGACTCTCTTACCTTTGGACTTCAAGCCAAATAGCCGGAAACAATATCAGCCTTCTCTTTGATCAGGTATCCTCATCCTGTTCGTTAATACTTGCAGTGCCCGGATCTGGCTGGCCCGAAAGGCTGCCGTAATGCGGTCGATCAATGCGTCAGAGCTTTCATATGATAATTTTGGAGGCCCCCAACCAAAAATTTTCACAGCACATACCCGCCAAATCTATGGGCAGTGAGGCGGGTGTTTGTTTGTTTATTTGTATTATTTATTCGTTGCAAAATCCTACGGTTCGTTTCCTTGAACGCAATCAAAAGAACCTACCATTCGGTGTGACGGATGGCTCAAATGTCGTCGTGCATTGCCCATTGATACGCCCGTGCATGGCTCGCCATCACGTTCATCGGCTGGACTTGGGGCTAGGCTCAATGCATTGTTCTATTAGTAACTCTACAAAGTATTAATAAATATAATCAGCTGTCAGGATACAAGTTCGGGTTGGCCATGGCGTTGATGGAGAGCTGGATGGTATCCCATGTTTGCTGGAATGACGCATAAAACGGGTCACCCATAGGTATATAAGTCGTCGTCGCAGGCTCGTCCATGTGGCTTGGGTCAAGCTTTGCAAACGCTTTGTCGTTGGGTTCGGGGGCAGTTTGCTCCTTTTGATAATACAAATACAGCACTTTTCCCTTCTCCTGGATCTCGGCTGCCTCGTACAAGGACGCTATGTACACATTGAGGGCCTCGCCAATCGTCCACCCTTGGTATGTCTCGCCAAACCAACTCAATATTTGCTCTCCGGTTACAGAAGATCGCCACGACTTGAGGGCTTTGATGGCCAAGGCACAAAAAACACAGATCATGCCAGGATCATACTGCAAAGCACTTTTGGCAGGCACCGCTGACGGGTCTGAAGGATGGTCGCGTTGAACAATGGCCCGGCCGGAATGCATGCACCATGCCAGAACTTTGGCAGCATCCATACACGCCCTGACCGCTTCGACCTTGACCCGGAAGATGGCGCCATTGAGAGCTTGCATGTCGTCAAAAACAAGATTCCGCTCCTCCGTAGTTACAGTAATCTCCCAGAAGAGCAAAACCACGTTGTAGAAAAAGAGAATATGGATCAACCGCTGCACAGTCTCCTCCATGGACACGGACGCCAACGGAAGTTCATGCAATGCTAACAGGTCGGCATACTTCAACCGAAAGGCCGCAATCATGCGCAAAAGTGCCTCAAACCTGAATACAGGGTTATTGCGCTTATTCTCAATCATGGCCCTAGAGTACACAAACGATTCAAACAACTCATGCTCAATTATGGACGTGTCCCGCAGTGCATTCCCCATGCCTACTACGGGCACATTGTCGCGTTCCCAGGCAATTTCCTCGGGCAAGAAGATATCCGTGGGCCGGATGGCCGGGAATTTGCCCGTGAAGAGACAAACAAAGCAATCCAAATAGTACAACGACCACAGCAGTTCACGCAGCTCTCCATTTGGGTCGTCTAACGTGCTCTCAGCATGCACTCTGCGTATCAGCCACTCTTCGATCATGGGCATGGTGTATTTGGGCACCTTCTTTGCTTGCGAAGGCGGAGAAATCGACGTAAACAAAAACAGGCCGGCCAAAGTCGCTACGCTGGCCTGCTGATTCGCCTGTACTACCCCATCAACTACCTCAATCAGCTCATCATACAGTTGAGCGTGGATTCGCCGCCGTGCTTCCAGCACCCGATCGGACAATCGGCCATCGTCACCAAAGGTGATGGCAACGTCCAAAATGTCGCCATCAACACACCACAAGCTGCCCAGACACTCCTCAACCTTTCTAAACACACCATCCTTCTCGTCTCGCGGCAGATCCGACATTCGCTTGATCATCGGAGCAAAACTCCGTCGACACGTTATACAGAACTGGGCATTTTTGGCCAGGCGAGATCGCATGTCCTCCGACAGGCGTGCTCCGCCGTCCTTCCAAGGCGTCTTGTTCCTCTTCATCACCTCTCCAGTGGCCTTGTAGTCGAAGGTGCATTTCAGATTTCGTTGCCAGCATTTTGTGCACCATCCGTTGGCCTTTTCCACAGCATCGCACTTGACCCGTCGTGTCCTGCAAAGGTCGCAGGCAGTTTGTCGTTTCGGTCTCGGTTTAGACATTTTATCCACTCAGAACCTCGCTTGGAAAACGAGATTAGTTATCGTGATCGCCACAGCTTAAATAGCGGCAGGCCGACCGGGCCGGCGGGGATTATGTAATCAACAACAAATAGATTAATTAATAGATCATTACTAGGATATTCATTACAATTGGCCCTTGACAGAGTCAATGATAGCTGGCACGACCGAGGGATCGGACAGGGTGGAGGTGTCGCCGATGGAGTCGGCTTCACCGGCCACGATCTTTCGCAAGATTCTGCGCATGATCTTGCCGGAGCGGGTCTTGGGAAGGTCCTGAACGATGATGACGTTCTTTGGGGCTGCGAAAGGACCAATTTCCTTACGTACATGCATGATGAACTCCTTCTTCACAACAGATGGGTCGGCAGCATCCTTGAGGGAAACAAAGGCAATGACGGCTTGGCCGGTCAGTTCGTCGGCCACGCCAACGACTGCAGCCTCAGCAGCATTTGGGTGCTCCAGGAGGGCCGATTCAATTTCAGCGGTCGAGAGACGATGACCAGAGACGTTGACGACATCGTCGACTCTGCCTCTGATCCAGTAGTATCCTTCGGAATCCCGGGCCGCGCCGTCACCAGTAAAGTAATAGCCTGGATATGGCTTGAGGTACGTGTCGAGGTAACGCTGGTGGGCACCCCAGACGGAACGAGCCATGGATGGCCATGGAGATCGAATGGCCAAGACACCCTCCACATCGTTTCCCTTCAACTCCTTGCCAGAGACGGGATCAATGAGCACGAGGTCAATTCCAAAGAACGGAAGGGTGGCCGAACCGGGCTTCATTGGGGTCACGCCAGCAAGTGGGGCAATGATATGAGATCCAGTCTCAGTTTGCCAATAAGTGTCTGCGATGTGGCATCGGTTGCGACCAATGTGCTCGTTGTACCACTCCCAAATTTCGTGGGCGATTGGCTCTCCTACGGAACCAAGGGTTCGCAGAGATGACAGATCGTGTTTCTCAATGTATTCGACGCCGGCCTTTTTGAGCAAACGAAGAGCAGTTGGCGCAACGTAGAATTGGGTGACCTTGTACTTGTCGACGATTTGCCAATATCGGGAATAGTCTGGGTATGCTGGAGTGCCCTCAAAAATGACTGTAGTTGCGCCAAGAAGTAGTGGTCCGTAATGAGCATACGTGTGGCCGGTGATCCAACCCACGTCACCGGCAGTGAACAAGACGTCTTCGGGATGGATATCGAAAACGTACTTTGTAGTGGCCGCCGCGCCCAAGAGGTATCCACCGGTGGTGTGGACGACGCCCTTTGGAGAGCCAGTGGATCCGGAGGTGTAAAGAAGGAACAGAGGATCTTCAGAGTCAACCGACACTGGTGAGCAGTATGGGCGGTGTTTGGCGGTTTCCTCGTGCCACCAGAAATCTCGGCCCTCGGTCATTGGAACGTCGTTGCCAGTGCGCTTGTAAACAAGCACCTTCTCCACCGAGGGTGCGTTGGTCAAGCCGTCGTCGACAATCTTCTTGGTGTACACCGTCTTGCCTCCACGCTTACCTTCATCGGTGGTGATCACGACCTTGGACTTTGCGTCGTTAACACGGTCGCGCAGAGAGCCTGAAGAAAAGCCGGCAAAGATGACGGAATGGATTGCGCCAATACGGGAAACAGCCAAAAGAGCAATGACTGCCTCAGGAATCATCGGCAGGTAAATGGCAACCGAATCGCCCTTCTTGACGCCGAACGATTTCAGCACGTTGGCCATCTTGCTGACTTCACGCAAAAGCTCGCCATAGGTGATGATACGCGAGTCGGCAGCTTCATCGGCTTCGTAGATGATTGCTGGCTTTTCTGGATTCTTAAACGCATGTCGGTCAACACAGTTGTATGCAGCATTAAGCTGGCCCTCCAAGAACCAGGCAACGTCCCCGTGTTCAAAACCACCAGACCGAACAGTCTTGAAATCTCGGTCCCATGTCAACAACTCTCTGGCAAGATCGCCAAAAAATCCGTCAGGATCCGTAATAGATCGCTCGTAAAGCTCCTTGTAGTGCGCCAGGTCGTTCAGATGTGGCTTGGCAGGATGGCTCTCAAAGAAGTGCTTTGGGGTGTGGTAAGTCGAAACGTGCGACTCGGAATTTGTCATGTGTACCGTCATTGTGGGCTGCTAAAAAACTTGTAGGTGACACAATTAATGAAGCAGAACTAAGGAGCGGAAAGGTTGCAATATATACAAATGCAGAAAAGAAAAAAAAAAGTTACTGACTGCACATTGTCAACCTGGACGCATGTACGGTGAGACATAATACCCAACAAAACAGATAAAACCGCGCGGTAGACCAAAAAAGAAAAATAAATAAATAAAAATAAAATACCTCTCCCCGGATCATTCCTCTCGCCCGAATGCCTTCAAACAGCCTTGATCAATCAACGTCATCGCCGTCATAGCCAGATATACGCTTATACTCTCAATTGAAATTCCAGCAAACTCCGCAGAAGCCTAAAACCCAATACTCACCCTTTTTCGTCCCAGCCAATGACAAGGCTTCCTTTCCCCCCAAAGTATCGCATAAATTTCCCGGGCCGTCCCCGGTGCGGCTCAGCGCCCAACCCAAAATACAAGAGAATCCGCGTCAAGTCCGTGTACCAAAGATGTGCGATCTCGGTGGAAAGGATACAGGGTCGCTTGCTGTTATCCGAGGGCAGGCAATCCAGGGCGACATGAGGAAGAAGCTCTGCGGGTTGAGTCTTTTTCTTTGCAAAAAGAGCTTGGCTGGATGAAATCCGGGGAACGGATGCGGAGACGGTCGCAGCGCAGGTCTAAGTTTCAGACAATGGGATCTGGAGAGGAATCAACGTAAATCCACTTACTTTTCAGACGAACTGCGGGAGGCTCTCCTCTGCTTCGGTTAGCTTAGAGCGGACACACAATGCCTGTAGCCGCGGCGGTGCGACGTCGACAAGTCCGGCGGTTCAGCATTGCCCTTGAGGACAGCAATTTTCACAAATCTGGGGATCTGGACGGACGAATGGGAACCGGCGATCTTTCGGACGAAAAGTCTAACGATAACGCAGTGTGGAAGATGAGGTCATAGTCTGGAGAAACGGAACTTTGTGCGCGCGCCCTGGCTGGGGGAGGTCTGCCTTTTTATATTTTGCAGTCAAACACTTCCCCGCACCATGTGGCCGGTTTTTCTCCACCTGGGCAAATATTTTTCGCCAAACATCTGGGCTGGTTTGGACTCTCAGACTGGTGGACGATGTGTTGTCTGTGTAGTGAGTGGGTCAAAGCGGCTGGTCGAAAGTACCAATCAAGCTAGCCGTGAATCAACGTCAATGACAGTCGCGAAGATGAGATGATCCTTGGGGTTATTTACTAGCGGCCGTCCTTGATATGCAAACAAATATATATTATTACCATTATTTCTATCTAGAAGACGAAAAAAATTAGTGCTGACTGCCGCTTAACATTGACAGGACGAGCTACCAGCGTCCATGTTGATGTCAATAGCGTCGTTATAATCCTGGGCATAGGCATGGGCCTCTTCCTGCTGCATCGCGTTTCTGCCAACGACTTCAAAGGCCTGTTCAACGCCCGTAGCTTCCTTTGCACTGGTTTCATAGTATGGCAGGTTCCCGTTCATAGCGCAGAACGCCTGAGCCTTCTTCGCACTGACCTGTCGTTTGGAGTCTTCGACGTCTATCTTGTTGCCCAAAACAACAAATGGGAACGAATCCGGGTCAGCAGGATTCGCTTGGATCAAGAACTCATCTTTCCACGACGAAAGCGCTTCAAACGACTTGGCATTGTTGACATCAAACATCAACACGCAGCAATCTGCTCCACGATAAAACGCAACACCCAACGACTGGAACCGCTCCTGTCCCGCAGTATCCCAAATCTGCATCACAACCCGCTTATCGTCCAACACAAGCTCCTTGGTCAGGAAATCCGCGCCGATGGTAGCCTTATATTGACTCGAGAACCGTCGATTCACATACTGTTGCCTATATATCATTAGTACCGTGTTCTCTATCTTATCTACCCGCCGTAAGCAGCTCACTGCTCGAGCACAACTGCTCCTGCTAACCCTGAATGTGGCCCCGCAAACCCGTCCTTGCGCACGACAGCAACCCATACGGCAACAAGACAAACACAACTCCACTTACATGATAGATGTCTTTCCTACGCCAGAGTCGCCCAAAATGACGACCTTGAGCATGCTCTTCTTCCGTGTCCCGGACATGGTGGTTGATGGCAAAGTCTACAAACAACTGTCGGTGCTGCCTGCTCGCTCAACTCCTGTTGGGACCTTTGTGACAGCCCCCAGCCTCCCGCCACCTAAAAAAAAAATCTCAGCCGCACGGGACGAGTGGCTTTTGTGACTGGGGGAAAGGTTGAGGGCAGGGAAAATAGGCGAAGGATACGTGAGAGAAGCAATGTCCAATAGTCTGTTACCTGTTTGGTGCGCGATCCCTTTCACTTTTGACGGACGGCTGTCAGTGGGCACCAAGAAAGTCCTCCCTCCCTTGTGTATTCTGGACTCGCTATCATTCAATTATCTCATGAACAGGAAGCATCATAACACACCTCCCGGCCAATTGAACATTTCCACAGCTAATTGTAACCCTACTCTCCCTTGGTACCTGTGTCTTCCTTGTACTGTGAAGGGCTGTTACCCGGACGTGGGACCGAAGCAGAGCCCAGTTAGCAGTACTAACGGGCAGGTGGCGTACATGTATCTTGCCATTGACTTTGACGCCTTTTATTGTGGAGTAGAGGAAAAGTTCAATCCAAAGCTTAAGGGAGAGCCGTTTATTGTCGCACAGAAGAATTGCATTGCTACGCTTTCATATGCTGCCAGGGAGTTAGGGCTGAAGAAGTTGGGTGTAGTTTCCGACGCCAAAAGGACCCATCCGGAAGTAAGACATATAAATGGTGAAGATCTATCCAGGTACCGTAAGGAAGGTAAATATCTATGGAAATTTATCAAACAACAGGTGGACGGATGTCCTGTTGAGCGACTGGGCTTGGAAGAAATGTGGATCGACCTCACGCCTACGTTGGATATGAATTATGGAGTTTTGGAAGAGCTGGGTTTTTTCGAATACGTGGATAACCTTGCAGACCCTGATTATGAGCCATTGGACGGAGTGGATCTATCGCTCTCCCCGGATCCAGATGGCCCGTCTGTGTATTGTGACAATTTCAGTTTCGAATTGCCGACAAAGGTGTATCCTCCGGAGATTGGTACAAAGCTGGAAGATGTAGCAACCAGTGGTGCTAATCTGCGTGCATACGTTGCCGGCCATCTGGCATATCAATTGCACGAGGTTATTTTCCAGGAGACTGGTTACTCATGCTCCATTGGAGTTGCTCAGAACAAAACCTTGTCGAAAATGGTAGGATCATTAAACAAGCCCAACGGTGTTACAGTCCTCTATCCGGGATTTGAAGGGGAATATCTGCTGCCCCTTCCTGTGTCGAAAATTCCGTATTTTGGTGCTCGATCTGTTGAAAAGGTCAAGACAATTATGAACGTGACAAGTACTCCCACCGTTGATCAAGTGCTGCATCATTTTGCTACAGAGGAAGAGTTTTTGGCTCAAATTGGAAACACTGATAAAGAAAAGCGGCTTTGGGACTTGCTGCACGGAAAAGATGACCGCCAGGTTATGGATTCCCCGGAATTCCCGTCACAAATTTCTATAGAAGACTCTCTCAGACGAGGGGTCGCAACTAATCTCGATCAAATGGCGAAACGCCTCAAGCCTATAGTCCTTGGGTTGTTGGACCAAGTTGTTGTTGATCTCGTCGATACCGAACTGGCCACTTGGCTAGCTTATCCGTCTACTCTCCGCCTACAATACTCATTTCATGACGGGGCCAGCCGCAAGTCTACTAGTACGAAACTCCCCGCCAAATTTGCAGAAGTGTGTAAACTAACTACCCGTCAAGATCTGCCAAAACGAGAGAAACTAGCTGAAAGTCTTATCCATTCAGATCTCCTCAAGCTCCTCAAAAGGCCAAACACTTCGTCGTGGTCGCTGGCTCTTTTGAATGTTGCCGTAGAGGGAATACAACAAGTCTAGTGGCGACTTGCCAGATATATAACCGAGCTGCATGTAACTGTTCAATACAACTCTCCTTCTATTGTTACTATTGTTCGAGCTACGTATTTTTTTTTTTTTTTTTTTTTTTTGAAGCTCAATACCCCTGAATAGGGGTTTGTATTGTGCTCGGAGCAGAAAGAATGCGCGCCGCGGAAAGAGCATCTTCCCGTTGTTACCTGGGAAACGAAGAAACAAATATATTCTAGTGAAATTTGGTACAAAAAAAACAGTATTGCACAAGAAACGAGGAGGATGCCAGAACATACCGGAAAACGACGTAGAGGTATGTATTTCTCGAGGGACGGAGGTGAGAGGAAGCTAATAATTGGCTGTGTTTAGAGTATGATGGTGAAGAGTCGCATAGATCGCGACCTCGATTAACTACTTCCCAGCAAACCCTGTTGCGACTGCGTAGGGAAGTTGTTGAGTTGGGCGAGCCTGTAAGTTTTTCGCACATTGTAAGCTTCAATTGGCTAACGTTGATATGATTCTTCTAGTCGAGATTCAAATTGTCTGAAATGCTTCACCATCTCGGCCAGGGAATTGCGAACATTGATTCTGAAGAGGTTAGAAACGGCATTCTGCAGACCGTTTGTGTCACAATAGTTGAACAGCCACACAAAATCCCTTTGTTGGGCGGAGCAATTCAGATTGCAAATTTGAAGAATGATCTGATAGGTCAGGTTACTGTTGAATTGACCCACTCAAAGATCCAGGAGTGCTTGGACTCCGGAGATTTATTGAAACTGAAAAACTATCTGCGGTTTATCTGTGCTTTGGCACCGTTGATTGAGGGGGAAGGAGTGTACAACCTCTTGACTGGTCTGATGGAAAAGGCTATTGCACTGCAGACCAATAGCGGCGACAAGCGGAACCCCGTGGCTGAGGAACTCTATGTCATGGTACTGTTGTCATTGCCCTACTATGTAAAGACGGGAGAGGATGAGAAGCAAGTTAATGAGCAATATTCTGGGCAAGCGGAGGAAATTTTAAAGCTTTCCAGAGACTTTGCTTTTAAAGGAGAGGAACAGCAACTGAGCATTTTGAAGCCGTTCGTTGCAACTATTGATGGCACCACTGTTCCCTATGATATTCGGCGATTCGTGGACCTGGTTCGAATTGCGCTAGAGTCTGTGGCAGAGGATAAATGGCAACTAAATAAGCTGATCGATATCACGTCGATGGTTAAGTTGTTGGCCGGGTACGACAAATATTTGGAAACTAAGAAAAACCATGTCTTCCCGGCACTTAACATTCCCGAAGATGCGTCAAATTTCAAGCCTTCTTTCAAGTTCCCTCGAGTGTTTTTCCAGGCATATTTGCCAACTGTGTTCGAGACTGTGCCTGCGCCAGATTCCTTAGAAGGCGTGCTTTTGAGAGATCTTTCGAACGACATTATCTATAGCATGGACTTTAATCGAAAGGAGGTGACTAGACAATTAATCACTCTCGATTTGTTTTTTGCTCCATCTGCATTTGCCGAGCCAGGCATTTCCTTCGACCGTCTGGAAACCATTGAAAAGGGCAACTCCACTTGGAAGGTGGAAGATGTAGCGTTGGAGGCAATCCTTGAAAACATCTTTTCTTTGCCAGAGCCTCCTCACAAGCCAGTGTATTACCATTCTATTCTGATCGCTGCTTGTATTATGGCTCCCCAGTCTATTGCTCCTGTATTTGGTCGAGCCATTAGATTTCTTTACGCTAACCTAGATACCCTTGATATTGAGCTGTTTTATCGACTGCTCAACTGGTTCTCTCACCACATCTCCAACTTTGGTTTCAAATGGAAGTGGGAAGAGTGGGCCGCTGATTTGAAATTGGATGAGTTACACCCGCGAAGAAAGTTTATTGAGCAACTCATTCTCAAGGAGATTCGACTCAGTTATGCCAAGCGAGTTGAAGAGACTCTTCCCAACGAATTCCTCAGCCTTGTTCCAGACATTCCGGAAGATCCTCCTTTTGAGTATTTGGAAGACTCTAGTCCTTATAATGAGGTTGTTAAGCAGCTGATGTCTGCCATCAAAGAAACGCGCGAAAACGTTGAAATGGAAAATTCAACCGAGAGCAGTAACACCGTGGAAAGCGCCATCAATGAACTGAAGGAAAAAATCACATCTGAAAGCGTTGGTGGTAGGGCTGACGAACTTGACAAGACTTTCATCGATGTCCTAGTATCCACAGTTTGTCACATTGGCAACCGTTCTCTCTCTCACGCAGAGAATTGGATCGGACGAACCGCCGAGACGCTACGAAAATATATCGACGATGAGACCAAGCAATCACAAACCGTTGAAGCGGTCCTCAAATACTGGAAACACCAACCATATGTTGGTCTTACTGTCCTCAGTTACTTTGTCGGTAATTCCCTTGTTCCAGATTCTGCAGTTGTTTCAACCATCCTCAACAGAGAGGATCTTCTGCTCTCAGACGCTGGGTGGAACTCTCTCTTAGACTGGATTGCCAAATCAGAAGACAGCCAGACTCTACTTACCACTTGTCTTTCTACGCTCGCAGCTGCATATTCCGCATTGGACAAACAAAATAACCAATGGAAGGCATGGTGGCTCAGAGGTTCCTTCAGATCTCTGGCCAGAAAGTTCCATTCCCAAGCCTCACAAGCCGCAGAAGTGAGCGATCCAGAATTGTCGGAGATCCTATCGGCAGCCCGGGCTCTCAACGAAGCCGCGTAATCTTAGGTCTGGGACTTCCCAATCAAAATTTAATTTGTCAAATAGTGACTGAGTAGTTTTCACTGCTAAAACAATAATAATAATGGCCCTTACCTTGTCCGAAGAAACTAAAGTGCGTATTAGTATATGAACTACAGCGATGCTCGAGAATGCATGTTTTAACAAGCTTTTTTCCAGGAACGCATCTCTAAGATGCTCGATGTTGGTCGAGTCGCCATCCATTACGGCTGGATTCCTTTCATTATCTATTTGGGTACGCCAAAGCATTCGACTTTCCGCTAATGTTCGATCCGATGGTTTCGTTGGAAAATATTGGTGGTCTGTTGGCAGCGCAAGTCACAGGTACTAACAATTCTGATAGGTTGGTCTCAAAGTGTCCCAAGACCTGGTTTGATGAAGTAAGTCGCTCTCTACTAGCGATGTAAAGCGTTTTGGACTGACAGTTGTTTCTAGGCTTCTTTCTCCGCTTCCATCTGCCTAAGCAGAAAACAATTATCCTGTACATAATTTAATGACCATTAAATCAGCAGTGCTTAGATATTCCTCCACGGACAACTATGTTGGTAAGCTTCTACTTTGAGTAATCTTTTCCTGGACAAGCAACAATACATGATTCGTTGTTAGCTCAACAGGAGGAACGCAGTCGTCCGCGAATGACAATAAGCAATAAAGGATGACAACGTTGTTCAGCTTTGTGTTCCAGTGCACTGGGCAATCAAAAATGCAATAACTGACTATGTACAAAAGACTATGCAAGATGAGACCGAGTCGTCTCATAGACAAGAAAGGTTAGACAGGTGGCTGGAACGACACGTACCAGGTTAGTGCTCAAACCTTTATAAAACCCCACCATGCCCTCGTTTAGATAGATCTTTTTGACCACGTCCCGTACAGATGTATAAATATCCGGGGCACCATATATCTGTAACCGTGACCGAACTACTTGATACGGGTACATGGACACGGTTGCAACAACCTTGGACGTGGCGGAGATGTTCAAATACTCCCATGTTGTCAGCTTTGAATTGGAATCCTTTAACCTCTGATCTTTCAACCGATCGTACAAAGCAAACTGAACCGACGCTTGGACCACACCAAACAAGCTAGGAGTAAACCCACGCCAAAAGCCAGTAATGCCGTCAGTGGCCAGAATCGATCGAGCCCCCTGGAGCATAGAAGTATAGGCCCCAGGGTCGGTGGCCGAAGACGACAACATTCTAGTCTTCAACACCCAGATCGGGTTGGTCATTAGGCCCGTCAATGAGCCTGCTGTGAAAGCGCAATACATATAATGGGCTGCATTTTCTGGTTGTGCATAATTTTGGACAAGTCGTCTATAGACCATGAAATAGCATCCCCACGACAGCGTATTTCCTAGCAAATTCGGCCCAATCCCACGATAAAGCTCCAAAAGCCGTCTTTTGCCTGTATGATAAAGAATATCATGTACCAGTTTCGGGATCGTACGGCCAACCACATGTTTGTGTGTGTCTACCTGAAGTCGGACTTTGATCAGGTCCAGTGGATGCATCACCAGCGTCGTTACACCTCCGGCACTCAGCCCTGACAAAAATTCAACCACTGTTGGATTCATCCCGCGGCATCTCCTTTACCGGTTTCTTGTCGTTTTCTTTGGCTTTTGGTCCTCTTGCCCCGGTCAACTGCCGAAGCCGCTAATTTTTCACTGACATGGTGCACATGACGTTGTCTCAGTTATGCAACGAATAGCGGAATAATGATCTAGTAGATTACAATATGAATACATAAAAGGGATATAATTAGTAGCCCATTTGGAAGGGCAAGTTAGAAGTGTTATTTTCATGTTGGAATAGAGATTGGGGCCCTGGACCAAGAATTGATGGGGGCGGGGGCTGATAATTGTCTCCGTGCTGGCCTCCGTTTGCAGATGGAACACTTCCGTTGGTTGGGCTGGTTGTCTGTGGTTGTGACTGTGTCTGTGGTTGGTCGGCGCCATTCTCTGGGGGAGATTGAGAGGCGGCGCCGGGGGTCTTGGTGACTTTACCGTCCTTGCCTCGGCCTTTAATTCCTCTGTTGGAATTCTTGTACAAGTCAGCAAAATACTGAAGCAACTCTGCTTCTGCAGGCGGCAGCATGCTCCAATGTTGAGCCGACGTGCCGTAGTACTTCAACCGTTCGGTAATTGATGCTACGGTTTCGGCATGGAACTTGTTCTGATGGGCCTTGAGGTTGCCCAACTGGGTGAAGGTCTTGTTGCAATTGTCAAGTTTGCATACATAAGGTCTGTGGTTGTCGTGAATTAAACGGTGAGCCCGATAATTACCCTGCTGGGCAAACGCCTTTTTACAAATGCTGCACTTGTAGGGCTTATCTCCGGTATGGGAGCGGGAGTGGGTGCGAAGGTTGCCGCGCTGACTGAATGTCTTGTTGCAGTATTCGCATTTGTACGGTCGTTCGCCAGTGTGAGACCGGCCGTGGATTTCCAGGTGGGTTTTTTGAGAAAAGGACTTGTTGCAGTCGGGGAAATCGCACTTGTATTTGAGGACAGCGTTTGAGGTCCGCTTGCCAACGCCGCCGTTTAACGAGCCCTCAGAGGGCAGCAGTTTTGTCTCATCGTCAATCTTGAATGGCTCACTGGTCTCACCCTTTCTGACCTTCTCGGCGTGTTTCTTTTGTGCCTGAATGATCAACATCAAGCTGTCAACACTGGTAGCCCCGACGACTGGCTTGCTGCTTTTAGAACCTGTGGAATCCACCGACGTGCTACGGGATCCGGCACGAGCATTGCTGCCATCCCCGCCGTTTTCGTGGTCTGGAGCCGAATGCTGGGGCTGCTGTTGACCGGCAGCATCTTCCTTTTCTTTCTTGACCTTGCGTTTTTTGGGCGCGGGCTTCTTTGCTGCTGCGAGCTGTGGAGCATCCTGGGGTCGATTATGCGAAGGATCCTGTGGCTGCTGTGGTTGTTGTTGAGCCTGTTGCTGTTGTTGTTGAGCCTGTTGAGCCTGTTGCTGCTGCTGCTGCTGCTGCTGTTGCTGTTGTTGTTGTTGTTGTTGTTGTTTCTGCTCGTCCATATCGACCACGCCAGACACACTCATCATGGCGTTCTTTCCATCCTGGGTGTTCATTTCACGGTGAGTGCGTTTCATAGTGTTCATATAGTCTTGGGGCGGATGGGTCTGTTGCAATTGATGATGATGCGGCTGTCCTGGAGGGTGTCCATGGTGCTGCTGCTGTTGTTGTTGGTGCTGATGTTGCACAACAGGCTGGATTGGTTGAGGAGGAGTTCTATGAATGGGCTGTTGCGGAACTGGCGGAGTCCTAATGTGCTGCTGGGCCTGTTGGGGTTGGGGCTGCTGATGGCCGTGCGGAGCGGGAAGCGAAATGGAGTTGCCATAGTTGAACTGATTCAAGTATTGCGGGTTCATCATGTGCGATGGAGCGCCCTGGAACGGGTCCACGTAATTGTTGGCCCCAGGGGCATATTTGGTTGTATTGACCGCGGCAACGCCTCTCATTGGGTCAAACCCAGCGGGCGATTGATAATCTACCAAGAATCCCGTACTATCACGCTGCTGCTGCGGCGGCTGCTGTGCCTGCTGCTGGCCATAATGATGTTGGCTAAACCTCTGCTGTGGTTGAGGCACGGCCGAAAATTGGAAATGGCTTCCATATGGCTGCTGTTGCTGCTGCTGTTCACCATGTTGATGAGTCCCTGGCGGCGGTGGCGGTGGCGGTGGTGGCGGTGGATGCTGTTGTTGACCCTGTTGATAAATATATGGAATAGACCCTTGCCGCATCCCCCAGGCCTGCTGTTGCGCCTGCTGCTGTGGGGTGGCCGCGGAGGTGGTTGTCCGAAATTGTTGCATATGACTCGGGCCGCCGGTCGGCCCCGGCAGAGGGGGCGCATGGGGGGGGCCGGTGGTACCGCCACCACCACCGTGATTGGGCTGCTGCTGCTGTTGTTGTTGGCCAGGGTGGCCACTATGGTTGAACGACTGATGATTAATGAACATAGGCTGCCGCTGCCGTCACTCGCTTGTCACCGAACTAACGTTTCTTTTACCGCAGAAAAGAAAAGAAACCGGCCAGCAGTGTCCAAAAAAAAAAAAAAAAAAAAAAAAAAAAAAAGTGAAGAAAAAGAAAAAAAGTGCAAACGCAAAAAGCAACGCTAGGAAAAAAAAAATATATATATAAGGAAAAATAAAATAAAGGAAGAAAGCGAAGTGTTGGGAGGAACCCAGAAAAATAAAATAAATAAAAAAAAAAAAATAAATGTTCCCACTTACCCGGTCTTCGTGATGCCCTAACCCACGTTCCTTTGGCGCTGAATATTGAGTCGTGTATTCTGAATTGTTTATTTGGTAGTATAGGGGAGGGAGGCCGGATTGGTTTGTAGGGGGGATTGGATAGAGGGTTGTGATGTGTTGGTTGGACAAGCCAAGTACATAATAAAAGAAAAGGTTAGACTTTTGTTACAGTGCGCACTGGGCGTTTTCTATGGTGTTTATTTTCTTGCGGAATATATATGTGTGTGTGTGTTTGCGTGCCTGTATATATATGGGATACTGGGAGGTGGAGATTGGGACTTGGTTAATAGTGTATAAGCAAGGAACATGTGTGTGGCATTGACAGGATTAGATACTCTGGAGAATGTTTGAAGGGTGGAGATGAGCTTTGACAGCGTCGACCAGCCGGGGAAGTGGTTTAGAGGCATAGAAAAAGAAAAAAAAAAAAAAAAAAAAAAAAAAGAAAAGGAACGGATGTAATTAGACCCTAACCTGATGAAGCATAAGGTATTACACGGCATTCTATACTATTTGTTAGAAAAAGAAAAGTAATAGACACCGTACGACCTACGCTGATGAGGCAGAAGCTGTTTATTAAATAACGGCATTCCTACTATTTGTTAGAAAAAGAAAAGTACCAATCTCCTTAGACCCTAAGCTGATGAGGCAGAAGCTGCTTATTAAATAACGACAGAATAACGACATTCCCTACTATTTGTCAGAAAAAGAAAAGTAATAGACACCGTTCGACCTACGCTGATGAGGCAGAAGCTGTTTATTAAATAACGGCATTCCTACTATTTGTTAGAAAAAGAAAAGTAACAACCTCCTTAGACCCTAAGCTGATGAGGCAGAAGCTGTTTATTAAATAACGACAGAATAACGACATTACCTTCTATTTGTTAGCAAAGGAAAAGTAACAAACACCATTCGACCTAAGCTATCACACTAACAACGACGTTCGATATTAACCTTTTGTTTTTGGTTGGCGACCCTACAGAATGCATACAGACACAGAGTAATACGGATACATGTATATATAATGTTTAGGTGATTGTCACAGTATTGGACAAAGAAAAAAAAAAAAAAAAAAAAAAAAACGAACATAAAGAATTAAACATGGGAAGCCCCTACAAATACATTATACACAAATTAGCTAGATGTTTTTGTGACTTGGATTTTGTTTTATAACTTAAGGATGACGATGACTGTGCAAGTTTAACGGACAGCAGGATAGTAACGCCAGATTCGAGCTCGACAGTCGCCAGAACCGGTGGCAAAGAGACCTCCATTTGGAGACGGCGCAACAGAAATGACCGAATTCTTGTGTCCTTGCAACATCAATTGCACTTGGGCTGTTCGAGGGTCCCAGAACTGCACGCCCCGGTCTTTGGAGCCAGATAGAATCCATTGGTTGTCTGGAGTGGACGCCACAGACAAGACAAAGTCCTTATGGCCCACAAACGTGCGCACACACACGCCGCCCTTGGCAGCTGGAGCAGCACCGGGCTGAGCCTGTTGTGGGGCCTGCAAATCCCACAGCTTGATGGTCTTGTCCAAGGAACCAGACACCAGCTGGCGGCCATCCGGGGTGAATCCGACAGAGTACACCGAGTCCTTGTGGCCGTCGGGGATTTCTAGTCGCTCCACAAGGAAGCCTGTAGACGTCTCCCAGACGCGAACAGTCTTGTCAAGAGAACCAGCAGCCACATGGCGGCCATCTGGAGAAATCGCCACCGTCGTCACGCCGTCCTCGATCGAGAGCGTGAGGGTGCATTGGCCAGACTCCATGTCCCACATCCGGACAGTACGATCCCCGGACCCAGAGGCGATGTGTCGGCCGTTTCTAGAAAAGTCGAGAGAGTAAATGTCCTGCTCATGGCCAGAGAAAAGGTAGCGGATGGAACGCGTCTTGATGTCCCAAACACGGATCTGTCTATCCTCGGCCCCGGTGGCCAGGTACTTGCCGTCTGGCGAGAAGCACACGGAGCGGATGTAAAGGTCGCCATCGCGGTCGACCGAGTCGTCCTGCAGCTTGCAAATCATCTGGCCCGTCTGCACGTCAAAGATCTGAGCGCTCTTGTTGCAGCCAGTGGCCACGTACTTGCCGTCGGCCGAAAACCGCACACAGCACACGACCGAGTGGTGGTCCAGCGACTGCACCATGTCAACGTCCAGCAATCGTGGTGCCCGCTCGTTGTAAAGCACGAACCAGTCGTCCTTTTGCTTCTTGAGCTCGCTGGGCACCTTGTCGACATCCAAGTCGCCCAGGGTGTTGCCCAGAGCCGCCGCAGACGCTGTGGCGCTGGCGGTGGTGGCAGCCCCCGCGCCAGTCGCGGTGGCAGTTGGAGTGGCGGCGGTGGCGGTAGGAGTCCCCGGGCCCGATTCGCGCTTTGCGCTCTTTGGTGACGTAGGCGCTTGCTGGCTGCTGCTGCTGCCGCCGCCGCCGCCGCCGCCGTAGCTACCACCGGGCGTGCCTGGATTGCCGCCACCGTTGTTGTTATTGTTGTTGTATTGCTGCTGGTACTGCTGCTGCTGCTGCTGCTGCTGGGGCGGTGCGAGCGGTGCGCCGGGCTGGCCACCCGACATGATTCCTCCGAACACGTTGGACGACGTGTGAAGCGACGGCGGCTGAGACGACCCAGACGATTGCTGCTGACCCACTTGCTGCTGCTGGACAACCGGCTGTTGTTGTTGTTGTTGTCGGGCCGCGTGCTGTTGTGCTTGCTGGGGACCGCCGCCACCACCACCGCCCCGCGCTTCGAGCTCCTTCTTGAGCTTCATTATCTCCTCCTCGTACGAGTCCTTCATCTTCCTGTGCGTGTTTTCGAGGTCGTAAATCATCTGTCTGACCTGCTGCATCTCCGCCGATTGTTGGTTGAACTTGTGGTCAAACTCGTCCTTGTGCATTCGGTATACCGAAGCCTCATTGGTCATGTTGTCAAACTCCTGTTTAATAGCCTCTAGCAGCTCAGTGAGACGATGTCCCGCCGGCTGTTGCATCATCCGTTGATAACTCATGATGACTACGACGTGTTCTATAACTCCCCGGCCTGCTGCTGCTGTGCCTTACGTGCAGTTGGGATTATGTCAAAAAAAAAAAATTCTTTGGTCCCAACCCAACCTCCCAATTTCCTGTCTTTCTTCATCCCTTTAATTCGCGCCACCACCTCCCAGCGGATTGTTTCAGCCCCATACCCCAAAAGTAATATCCGCCACCGTTAGTTTTTCATTTTCTCGGGCAAAGGCCCCCATTTTTTTTTTTCTTTCTTGTTCCGTCGATAGCGGGGCACAGGGTCAATTGTTTCGAGCCCTCAGCAGACTTGTTTTCTGCTGTTAAGTGTCGTGCCCCAATTCCGGGCTAGTCTTCCGAGCGGCCCGAGAACAATGGCTTCCGATGCCGCTGGAGCGGCATGAGGCTACCATCAAAGCGTTATACTCCATTCCTTGTTATTGGTTAGTTTTTTGTATATTTGCTCATTCCTGGTGTCGAAATGGGCTGTTGTTGATTATGTGTTTACAGGTATGGTATTGGCTGTGTTAGGATACTTTAGCTTCGAGGCAGCGGCAAACTAAGAGGACCATTCACTAAGGTGTAGTAAATAAATAGGACTGGATAAAGACTTTTTTGCTGTCGCTCTAGTCCCACTCTACTCAGGAAGTACAGTACTATTCAACTAAACACTTTCTAAAGCGTATTCATTGGTACACGTTTCTCTATGTCTTCCCCTGCTTCTTCTTTATCCTTTCCTTGTATCAAAGGCATGCATAGACTCACGAACCAAGTGCCACGGACTGAAAGGTGAACTTATCGATTCTTTCTGTTGCATTTAGAGTTTCTGCTTATACAGCCTTTTGTCTGACTTGGGCAAAGGACGTTTCTATATTCCATAATACACCTTAGAATCAAGCTCCTCCAGAACAGAGTTGAACACACGGTTTGGCTTATCGGCCGTTAACTAAGAATATTGATAGCGAGTATATCGCAGCCACTATTGCCTTCAACATGACTTTTTTTTTGCTAGCATTATAGTGCCATGTGAAGACCCCTGTAAATATTTCTCTTCCAAGACAGTGTGTTGCTCTAATCCTTCGAGACGAGGCTTAGCTACCGTAGATCACTCAGCGCCCTCGAGGCATTTTTTTGGAACCCCGCGAAAACGAAGCAGTGACGCAAAGTAACCTGTGGGCATCAAAATTGCGCTTCAAGTCAAGTTGCAAACGCCCTGCGGAGGTCGTTACTTGATTTGGACGCGACCGGTAGCGTCGTTAAACATGCAAACCCATGAACAACAAAGTGTACTCCCAAACTTGTCGGAACACTTAAAACCAAGACACACCGCTTGTCTATTCTATGGCCATTTAGTCATTGCGTAGGTTGCAGCAGTTGGCTACTTCGACTTCAAAATTTCTGTTACTGATCTACAAGACACAAATCCTATTGTGGCAAATGCATTGAAGATCAGCACCATGTCCCTGTCAGGGCCACTGATTGGGCGTCATGTTAGGGGCAACGAATTTGTAACACACGTTCGTGCCCATTGTCCAGCAAAGACGTGTATATATGTATAAATACCCGCACGTAGGGCAGGAGCCAAAAGTTAGGTTGCAATAATGGTGGTGTTTGGCAGTTCACGCAAGCAAATGTCCAGCGTCCTTTCGCTGACACTGGTTGTGGTAGTTTTCTTGGTCGTGCTAACTGGCTCATGGTCTAATAGTGGCGAGAGGTCAATAAAATATTTTGTTAGTCGTATGGGCCCTCATAGCCCGGGCTCACAAGGACAACAGCAACGGTTTTTGGGATTGCACGATTTTGACAAGAGCATGGACCACGAAAAAGACCGTCGGTTGCCTTCAAGGTACGAATCCAATGATCAATGGAGACACGACGCTTTAGACCCACCATCCACCCTGCCGACTGACAGAAAAAGATTCTCTCTGCCGTCGCTGAGGAGCTATCGGTCAAAAGGGGAATATCTGCAGCAGCCCATCGTAGCCGATTATGCCAAGGGGAGTGATAAAGTATTTTTTATGATCAAGACTGGTGGCAGCGTCCTATGGAACAGACTGCCTATCCACTTAATGACGTCCTTGACCAGGGTACCCAATTTTGCATTGTATTCCGATGCTCCAGGTTCTGTGGGCGGCCATGAAGTGATAGACATTCTTCAAAACACAACAACAGGATCCCTCGAAAAGCCCGAATTCACCCTCTACCGTCGCCAAAAATACATCCATGACAGCCATGGAGTCGTCGACTATTCCGAGCTTGACATGCAGGGCGGGTGGGAACTCGACAAGTTTAAAAACATCCCCATGCTCGCGCACGCCTATTCGGTAGCCCCCAGTACAGACTGGTTTGTGTTTATGGATGCAGATTCCTATTTTATGATGGACACCCTGATGGAGTGGCTCAAGACGTTTGACCCCGAAACGCCCCATTATTTCGGTTCTCGAGCCGCTCTCGGCAACTTGATATTCGGTCATGGCGGAAGCGGTGTTGTTCTCTCACGAAAGGCAGTACAACTCAGTGTGGGGCAACATCCAGAATATGTCCAAGAATACGAAGAAAAGGCATTCAAATACTGCTGCGGCGATGCCATGGTTGCATTGATGCTGAAGGAAAAGCTTGGACTTGAAATTTCAAATAACAATGGACACAGGTTCCAAGGTAATTCCTTCTGGGAGGTGATGGTTACGCCACAAAAATGGTGTGAGCCTATTGCTTCATTCCATCATCTCACCCCACACGACATTGAAATCCTGTGGGAATATGAACGCTTGATGGGGCCAGAGAAACGCGCCCATATAACTTATGGTGACATTTACCGAGACTTTTATCTTCCATACATCAAGGACCGCCTCGACGACTGGGACAACGGTGCAAGCCAAGTGGAGTTCACCCCAGACAAGGACAGCCAAAAGCCACACGAGGGTGAAGCGCGACCACACGCCAGTTTTGAACAATGCCAAAGAGCGTGTGAAGAAATGTCCGACTGTTTGACATACCGCTATCTCCCGAACAAGCCTTACTGTGGCCTGTCCAAAGAAATAAAACTTGGACGCCCCGTGTTTGAATGGATCAAACACAAGCAGGAACATCAGAAAACAATCTCTGGCTGGAAAATCGATCGCATACGAGATATTCGCAAATCTAAACCCTGCGACCCTCTGTCCCACTCCGAAGCATCCGACCAACTCCATGAGGGTTGGTTTAACCCTCCACACGCTGTGTAGTATTTATACAACAAATTTCTGTTAGAAAGTAGACCTAGTATGTCCTCCAAATTTCAGCCCATCTCAGGCTCACAACCATTCCGTGCATTATATGTCGGTGGTCATAAACTTCCAATCTTCCAATTCTTCGAGCCAAGAACGCAGCTTTTGCCGTATAATTTCCTTAGATTTCGACTCGTCCACAACAACCCGACACGGAGCTTGTCGGTCCGTAGAGCTGGTGATCGTCGAGACTATAGAGTTGAACAACTTGTCACTTTGCACCGGGTCTAATCCGATGTCAATGATGAGTGGAAAATTCTCAACTTCAACCGCAGAACTTTCCATTAATCCTTCACATGCTGCTAACGTTGCCGCCGAGTACTCGCACCCCGGAATTGGCTGGATCGGAAGAGGCGACGAGAACAAAACCACCTTAGTGCCAGTTTCAGACGTAGCCTTGGACACCTGAAGCAAGGTCTGGAAAACTAAATTGAAACACGCTAGCGAATTGGAATCAACTATGGGCCAAAACAACACATTGTCGCTTGCTTTCTTGGCGATTTTCTCCAGCTCCAGTCGCGTCAGAATGCTGAAGTCAACTAGCTGAGACTGTGAAAACTGCGCAAACGCTTGCACAAGCGAATTGGTAGGTGCATTAGTCAATAGCGTCCACATTTCCTAGCCAACAACAACAATCGTGCCGATAGGAGAAGTGGTGATTTGGGACTACCGAAGTTGCCCCGATCTGCGGAGTTAACCGGGGTTTAACACGAGCAGGAGCCTTAGACCACCCTAAAGAAAGGTCAGTTTGCCGGCGAGATGACGAGGATTGGAGGAGAGTCCAAATAATAGAGTTGAATTTAAGCTGCAGCTGCATGAAGCTTGAATTTTCGACTTATGTAAAGTCTTTCAAAGTATGCTTATATCGAATACAGTGACAAGGTTTCAATAAACGAATTCGGATCAGTTACAGAATTGTGTAAGATCTGTTGCTCGTACAATTCGTCGGCAGTAGACATGGGAGTGAAACTGTTCAAATTGCCTAATGCGTTTCGACAGGCTGAATCGTGTGACAGTGTGTTTTATTAGCTGCTGTAGTACGAGCTAGTTGTATCCTTACTGTCCATGGCTCAACCACCTAGTTGCGTGGCTTGGCTCGTTTAGAGAGGAGGCTGGAAACCGAGTCCAGGTGGAGTATAGCCCAAGGAGTAAAAAAAATGAAAGCATTATACTTGAATCGCACGAAGGTTTCAGATTATTGTTGTTGACCCAAACGTACCAAATGCGGTCAATGCGCGATATTAATTATTATCAATTACTATCCTGAGTATAGATGTATATATATGTGGAGATAGGTCGTTATGCATGGCGTAGCGTTGACAATGTTTAGAACATGGCTGGTGAGCTGAAAAAGTGGCTGCTATTGTTATTGGCATTGGTGGTCGTAGTATAATGGCCCGGCGGGGTCTCGTTACCTGTGGGTGCGGATTCGGCATTGGCATCGTCGTCGTTGCTGTTAGCATTGTTACCGTTTGGCCCCGACTCTGGCGGGTTGCCTGGAGATTCTGGCATCTGAGGTTGATGGTCATGAGAGCTTAAGCGAGGTTCAGAACCAGGTAACTTCCTGGGGTCAGCGCCTTGATGCTGGTAGTCTGAATTGTGCGGATAGGGTTGATAGTACCCAGACTGTTGGTTTAGCGGCGGAAGAGATGGCGAGCTCGAGGAGCCCGGCACTGGAGACGGGAGAGGGTAGTATGTTGATGCAGTATCCTGGAATGACTGTTGTTGCTGTTGTTGCTGCATACCCACCGAGAAGGGTCTATAGCCGGATATGTAATTTGTTTGTTGCTGAATTGCGGCGGCCGCGGCCGCTGCAGCGGCAGCCTGCTGTTGCGAATTTGGAGGTGGTCTAAACAGTTCAAACTGTTGCGACGGGGGAGGCGGAGGAGGAGGAGGAGGTGGTGGTGGTGGTGGAGGCGGAGGCGGCTGCTGATGACTTGAACTAGAGTTGCCAGGAGTTAGCCCTCCTGCATGTTGCTGCTGTTGTTTCTGGTCTATCTCATACATGTCAAATTCAGAGGGCGCCATTCTTCCGGGATGGATGAGAAAAGGCTGGCTCATAAACTGTTGGCCTGAGGACGACGACGATGACGACGGCGGAGGGGGAGGCGGAGGTGGAGGGGGCGGAGCTTGGATGGAATGATGGGGATGTGGAATGGCCAAATGAGGCATAGTATGTTGAGGCGGTAAGGGTGGCGGTGGGACAGAAGAAGGAGGAGGAAGAGCCGACTGGTGTGGCGGATGATGAGGGTGATGGTGCATGTGGGGGTGATGGTGATGATGATGCGAAGGCGGTATCTGATGGAGAGCCGAATCTGTGCTCTCAAGAGGAACTCGAAAGTTTTGCCGTTGGGTAATTTCCTCGGATAGATTGAGATCCTTGATGCCATGAGTGCGGCTGGGGACAGTAAAAACCCCATTAACCACGTCTTCTGGACGATAGTAGGACACGAGATGATGATGGCATCCGTTAGCAATAATAGACATTGTCTTCTTGATCAAGCCATGGTGTTTGAACCCATACGAGTCAACTAGCGACCCCACGAGCTGGCGCTCGGCCTTGATATCTGGCGCCGGCCCAGCAGAAGGGCCGGCCGGCGGATAATTAAAGCCACCCCCGTCCCTGATCGTCGCCCTGTCAGAGGGATCGACAGGGGCGAGCATGGCCGCGGCAGCTGCGGCGTTTGCATCCGGCGGCAAAGGCTGGGCATGATGGTGGTGGTGATCCTCAGATTTGATGTACGGCGACGCCCTAGACGACTTCCTGCGCGCACGCTTGGCCGTCCTCTTCTTCTCGCCCGGCGGGAAGGGCTTCTCCAGCTCCCGATAGACCAGAAAGTTGCCGAGAATGCGAGACGGACTCCAGGCGATGCCGTCGGTCCACCGCTTGATGCCAGAGTCTTGCTCGTTGAACACAAACACATGGCCAGACTTGATCAAGTCTGCCCGCTCCCGGTCATGCGGACGGCGAGAGACAGGCGTAAGAACCCCAGAAATTGTAGCCTGAAAGAGAAGGAGGGCGTCTGTGGTGGTCTGAATGAACCCCACAAACGTCGGCTGGAGGCTCATCTCTCGTTGATCTTCACGCCAGCCCCTTCTGTACAGATAATCTTGTCGCCGTCTGTCACTCTATTATTTTGGCGCCAGCGACAAAAGTATAAAAAAAGGTAGATGCAAATATTAAAGGAACGACAAGGAAACAAGCTCAACTGTAGCACCGGACGCGGCGTCTGAGTGAGTGAGCGTGTGTTGAAATGATAAACGCAAAACGGCCCGACGAATACTTCTAAATTATATATACTCCAGTGTATCAGCTCCGCCGCCGCAGACAAAAGTAATTACAAACTTTGCTCATTAAACTTAGCTGAAGGGGATGGAAAAAGAAACCACACATGCGCACGCACACATGCACTCGAACGAGGACGACACAGGGGAAGGGGGCTTTTTTTTTTTTTTTTTTTTTTTTGGTTATTATTAAACATTCGCTTCTGTTTCAGTCATTTGGTTTAATACAAGAATTTTTTGGCTCAAACCACCCGGAGACGTTTTCCTGTTAGCTAGCGTCGTTGGCTACAAAAATAAATATTACCATGTCTGTCGAAGCACTAGTCCACCAACGAGAACAAAAAGAAACAAAAAAAACACACTTTATGCAGGTCGTAAATACGTATCTCTACCCCCTTCAGTCCAGCTTGCCTCCTTCTCGATCGGACGACGCGGGCGTGTTTGTCACTGGCAGGTAGTGTCCGCTGCGGAAGCCCCGTCGTCGTCCGGCCCGCGAGGTGTACACTAGACATAAGATTAAGGAAAAGATGATGGTCACGTGCCACCAGCGAAGAACAAATTCCTTCAACATGACGTAGTAGCCTTTGTACGAGTCTCGGAGGGCCTTTGGTCGGAGCTGCGGGGCGTCGTTGAGGATGAACTCGAGCGATTCCAAGATTTGCGATCGCGAGGCGTCAATGTATCTGCCGCGGACGTTGACGTCCCAGTACTTGCCGCCGGCCTCGTCGTTGACGATGACTCTTGGCTTGGATGCCGAGTCGTGGCCATATTTGGATTTGATCCATCGCTCCCAGAACACGCCGTCGATCCATGCGAATCCCACCTTGGGCTTGTCTGACACCAAGACTTTGATTTTCTTTGCATTCTTCTCGGCCATCTTATCGCCCTTATCGCGTGCCTCGTCGATTTTGACTTGCTTCTTCGCCCGCAAGTCCTCTCGTTCGTCCGCCGCGTCGCGGGTGGCCTTGTCTTGGAACTTGAGGGCGGTGGCCCGAAGTTCCTTGATTGCTCGTGACCACGACTTTTCGTCTCGCGGGTCCATCACCCCGACGACGACGTATTGAGAGTAGCTGAACACATCGTGGGCGTTTGCCGGAGTCAGCTGAGGCACCAGACTCAGCCACCGTTCCTTTGCCCAGCTCACCATGGCCTCGCGGTCTCGAATGTCCTTTGGCGAGAAGGCCGGGTACCGCGAGTACCGCTGGAAGTCCGTGACCGCATACAGCGACGGGAACTGCGACACCTTGAATTTGTCCACCAGGTTCTTGGACTTGGTCTTGTACACACGGGCATTGCCCACCACGGACACGGCCACCTGTTCCAAGGCCTCCCAATCTTCCACCACCGTGCCCTCATCGTAAAAGTACAAAAACACCGACAGACTCTCCTTCTCGGCAGACTTTAGCACCGTCTCCAATTCCTCGTCCGTGTCCACCTCCTTCGGATCTTTGGCCTGCTGGGCGCCGTGGGCGAATGACAGCAAGTCCCCGTACCCCCGCAGACCCTTGTACTCGGCTTGGACGGGGCCATTGAAATACTTGATGGTGGGGATTGTCTCAATGTTTGCATCCTTACATAGTTGACGCTGCTTATCACAGTTCACCGCGCCCACATTTAGCTCGCCTTGCATGCTTTTGGCCATTCGGTCCCATGCAGGAGCCATGGCAAGACAATGCGGGCATCGAGGCGAATGGAACTTGACAAGCCACCCGTCTCCGGTAACCGTAACCTTCCTGGTAAATGAGGTATGGTCCAAATTCACGCTCTCTCCGTTCGGGTTTGGCTTGGTTTCATCAATTGGACCGAGTGTAGGTTTGGGCGATGACGGATAAACCGTGTTGACCTGCACCTGGTTTTGCTTTCCCGGGTATTGAATAAACTCCGACTCAGGATCGGGCTTTTTCTCTTCACCCTTGCCATTGCTTGCCTCTGACCCTTGCTGCATCTTACCCCGGATGTGCTTGAGCAATGTTGGAATCGTTCTATCCGTAGAGTCGTAATCATCAATCATCTTACCATCTCGATAGATCTGCAGTCGCGGAAAGGATGGAATACCTAAACGTTCACATAGATCGCCATCTTCAACACAGTCGACGTTGGCCATGTGGAAATCGTTCTTCTCCAGCTCCGGCTTGATTTCTTGGTACAGCTCCTCCCATACCGGGAAAAATTCGTTACAATGAGGGCAGTATGGCGAAAAAAACTTGATCCACCAGTTTCCAGTGGCTATCGTTTCATCAAACTGGTCTGCCTTTAATGTGGTCATAGCCGAACTCCCTTCTTCCACAGGGGCCGCAAGTCCTACAAACACCAGGCCCAACAACACAATAAAAAGGCTACCCTTCATTTTACTGGGATCCAATAAACCGTACCAGGAAAACGAATACTCAACAAAACACCACAAGAGCAAGCTCGTGAGCTAATTTACTGCTGATTCTAAGTGGCCGTTTTCTCTACGCGACCAGAAAAAACTCCGAATCTCCCAAAGCAGGGCTTATCACCTTGTAAGTTTTCGGCCTTGTTACCCGGCAGGCACTTGTTTATTGGCTGTTGGCAGCTTCTTCTTCTACCTTGTCTATCTGATTACGACCTTGGATTTCTTACAATAGCTTCAAGTTGGGACACCCTGTCGAAGCGAAGAGTTGATGTGGCCCTCTCTTTCTTTTTTTACAAGGTTCGATTGGATCTTGGAAGCTGATTTACTTATTTAATCCTGTGCAATCCACTCCAAGCTCCCCACACTAGCGTTGAAAATAGCTCAGTGCAATGTTGCTAGTTGATAAATGATTGGCCGCTAAAGCCTCCTCCGAGGAATAAATACCCGTCACCACGGTTCTCAACAACACTTCAACTGGATACTGGGTTTGGTGGTAAAAACTTTAGTGCAGGAAAAGTTTTATTAGAATTCAAACTGGAAGGCAAACATGTGGGACGAAAAGAGACATACTGCTTCCGAATTGGACGTCGGCTCTCTAAATATAGCCAACGTTAATTTTTCAGGGGTCGCGGCTTCGGAGTGGTCACCGCCAACATCCAAATGCCTGTCTACAAAGGATTGATAGAGAACCCTCTAAGAATGTACAAAACAAGAGGTACGACGAAACTAAACTTCTGTGTGAGCCGGATATATCACTAGTGCCTTGGAAAACCTTAACCTAGATGGCCAAACGGACCTGGAAACGAACCTCGTACTCCTGACCCTCTGGGATGGTGCAGCAAAGTTTTAGTTCATCGCCTTCCTATTCTGGCAGCTCCACTTGGAAGGATATCCCCACTCCGCTCACTTCAACTTGGCTGATCATGCAATTTGTTTGAAGTCACAACTGACTAAAACATGCATCCAACGCATAAGACCTTCACTCGTCCTGCCCTGCATACGACTCGACTTTAAGTTAAAGTTTCTACTTTTGATTACACATGTGCATATGCAGGAATCTGCGCAGAAATAAGCCAGAATGGAAGATGGTTCATCAAGTGGCAAGAACTCGTCTGTGTAGTCTCATGTTGGTACATTCTCCTTGCTGCAGGTGTTGTACATTGAATCACTGCGATATTTTAGGCTCCATTATCCCATACACTAGAGTTTCTAGCTCGATCAGTGGGAGTGTTACGACAATGTGCCTAATGTACGTATTTCAGGAGGGCATCTATGTCGAAGCCGTTTTCGGCCTACATACCTGGTTAATCGATCGTCGGTACTCTCAGAGCAGCTAGACCAATGTTTGGTATAGGGGCTACTATTACCTCGTAACAATGCTCCACCCTTCGTAGATACGGTTGATAAAATATCCTCACTCGCTTATCGGTCCCTAATGATAACGTCGTCATGGCAACGAATCCGTTAGGTATCAATTACTTACTGGACTTGACTGGTTAATGACTGATATGGTGATATATATGTATATGTGTGTGTTATATAGAATGTCCTAGAGTGCGGAAATTGCCTCGACAAATATACAATATGTATACATATATTATATATTATATATACATCTACACAGTCGTATATCTACTCTAAATACTCGAGTTTACATTCAACACTGCAAACATGTCGCTCACTCCATTAAGGAGTCTCATAGCACTCTATCTCGCTTCAAAATTCCAAACGTTACTGCCGAACGACGGCAAAAAGAAGTAAAAAAAAAAAAAAAAAAAAAAAAAAAAGACGTAAAGAAAAAAAAAAAGCGTCCAACAAAAACTTGAAGCCAATTACCACTGCCATATACTCAGAGCCCATCCACTTATACATTCTATTCCTCCTCTCAATCAATTTCATCAAGTCACGTGACCTTATCAGCAGCGCTCGGTGGGAGCAGTATGCGTTTGACTCACAGTAGAGTCTTTGACTAACTCTAGTACCGAGAACCCAATACACTACAATGTCAACCAACGGAATTCGAATATCTATAGGTAAGACCAGCTGGACAATGGTTGGATGGAGTGGCAGATGTTAACAGCTGACATGTAGACCGTGGAGGCACTTTTACGGATGTGTGTGCACATACTGACAAAGGTGACCATGTGCTAAAGTTGCTGTCAGTTGACCCTGCCAACTATAAGGATGCGCCTACTGAGGGAATTCGAAGGGTTCTCTCGGAGATAACTGGTCGTTCCATTCCTAAAGGCGAACCTATTGATCTTTCGGATGTCGAGTCCATTAGAATGGGTACTACGGTTGCTACGAATGCATTGCTTGAGAGAAAGGGAGATAGAGTTGCGTTTTTGGTGACTAAAGGGTTCAAGGATATCCTTAAAATAGGGCAACAAGCTCGCCCAAGTATTTTTGACCTGACAGTTTCCAAAATTGGTCATCTCTATGAGTCTGTTCACGAGATTGACGAACGGGTGACCGTAGAGGGCTACAGTGAGAATCCAATTTCTGAAATTGTCGATCAGGAAACAGTGGAAAATGATCCTGAATTGGAGTTTGGGGTCAGCGGGGAAGTCATTCGAATTATCAAAGAGCCGGACATGGATCAAATTCGAAAGATTCTACAAACAATTTGGGACTCTGGAGTCCGAAGTTTGGCTATTGCGCTGATGCATTCGTACATTTATCCCAAGCATGAGGATATAATTGCAAAAGAGGCAAGAGCTCTTGGGTTTAAAGACGTTTCCGTGTCTTCTGAAATCCAGCCAATGATCAAACTTGTTTCTCGAGCAAATTCATCAACCGCCGATGCTTATCTTTCTCCAATCACCAGCAGGTATATCCAAGAATTCGGACAAGGTTTCAAAGGTGGACTTGAAGCGGTCGGCGACAAGCTGCTATTCATGCAATCCGATGGAGGATTGACGTCGTGGTCCAAATTTTCGGGTCTTCGGGCCATTCTTTCTGGTCCTGCCGGAGGTGTTGTAGGATATGCAAAGACGTCGTTTGAAGAAGACCAAGAACGGGCTCCCGCCATACTCGGATTTGACATGGGTGGTACGTCTACCGATGTCAGTAGGTACAACGGTGCATTTGAACACATCTTTGAAACTACCACGGCCGAGGTTACAATTCAGGCACCTCAGCTGGATATAAACACGGTTGCTGCCGGAGGAGGTTCTATTCTTTTCTGGAAGAAGGGTTTATTTGTTGTAGGACCGGAAAGTGCGGGGGCTCACCCAGGCCCAGCATGTTATCGTAAAGGAGGACCATTGACTGTGACGGATGCTAACTTGTTTTTGGGAAGAATTTATCCGGAATCGTTCCCCAAGATTTTTGGACCCAATGAAGACCAGCCATTGGACCAGGAGATTGTTGAATCAAAGTTCAAGGAGCTTACTGAAAAAATCAATAATGATAGAGCTTCCGATCAACCAATGTTGTCGCCAGAACAGGTAGCAATTGGGTTCTTAACGGTGGCTAATGAATCCATGTGCCGTCCTATTAGATCTCTTACGGAGGGTAAAGGATATTCAGCAAGCGCTCATCATTTAGCTAGTTTTGGAGGCGCCGGTGGCCAACATGCGTGTGATGTTGCCACAAATTTGGGAATTTCTCGGGTAATAGTTCATCGATATTCATCTATTTTATCGGCTTATGGTATGACCTTGGCTGATATTGTCCACGAGGTGCAACGTCCCGAGAGCACTGTGCTTAACGACCATTCGTTGGTTGGCCTGGAAGAGAGGCTAGAAGAATTGGGCAAAGAGGCCACGGAGGCGTTGGCTGCGCAAGGATTTGACGATGCAAACTTTGTAGAGATTGAAAAATATCTTAATTTGAGATACAGAGGAACTGAGACGTCCATAATGGTCAAAAAGGAATCTGGGCGAACATTTATGGAAGACTTTATTTCTCAGCACGAGCAAGAGTTTGGATTTACCCTTGAAAGGGAGATTCTTGTCGGGGATATTCGTGTTCGAGGTATTGGGCGAAGTAAGCTATTTAGGAGTCAGTCCCCAGGGAAGGACTTGCAGCAATACGGTAAAGCGGACGTTTCAGCACCAACTACTCAGGCCAAGACAAAGATTTACTTTAATGAGACTGGTTGGGCTGATTGCAATGTTTATTTCATCAACCAGCTTGAACCTGGCCAAAAGGTGCATGGACCGGCGATGATTATTGATAAGACTCAAACCATTCTGGTGTCGCCAAAATCAGTTGCTACTTCTCTGCCGTATCACATCATCATCGATATTTTGGAGGATGAAGACAAGACGGTGGACCCCAATGTGATTGATCCAATCCAACTATCGGTATTTGGACATCGATTTATGAGTATCGCGGAACAAATGGGCCAGACCTTGAAAAAGACGTCCATCTCCACTAACATTAAAGAAAGATTGGATTTTTCCTGTGCCATCTTCTCTCCGGACGGTGGATTAGTTGCTAATGCGCCGCATATTCCGGTGCATTTGGGGTCCATGTCGTCAGCAGTCGCATACCAGAAAAAGATGTGGGAGGGAAAGCTAAATGATGGAGACGTACTAGTGGCTAACCACCCTGCATACGGAGGGTCTCATTTGCCAGATATTACTGTCATAACCCCGGTGTTTTCTCGCGATGGTAAGAACATCATGTTTTGGACTGCATCCCGTGGCCACCATTCAGACATTGGTGGAATTACTGCAGGGTCCATGCCACCGTTTTCCAAGGAAATTTGGGAAGAGGGCGCCATGATTCATGGCTTCAAAGTTGTTGAAAGGGGCCATTTCAACGAAAGAGGCCTCATTGATTTGCTTTATAATGAGCCGGCCAAATATGATGGCTGCAGTGGATCCCGTTCGCTAAGCGACAGTATTTCAGACCTCAAAGCTCAGATTGCCGCAAACAACAAGGGGATTAATTTATTGAAGTACCTGATTGATGACTATTCGTTGCAAGTAGTACAACTGTACATGCATGGCATCCAGGATAATGCCGAGCATAGTGTTCGTCAGCTTCTTCGCGGAGTTTGCGAAAAGTTTGGTCAAGGTCAAGGGAAGTGCACTTTATATGCAGCTGATCAAATTGATGACGGAACCGAAATCAAGCTCAAGATTGACATTGATTATGAGACGGGTGGTGCTGTTTTTGATTTCACGGGTACCGGCAGACAAGTATATGGCAATTTGAATGCGCCCAAGGCTATAACGTACTCGGCCATCTTGTATGTGCTCCGATCTATGATTTCCGATGACATTCCGTTGAATCAAGGTTGTCTCACTCCTATTGACATTCGAATTCCTGAAGGCACCCTCTTGTCCCCGTCGCCGGATGCCGCGACTGTCGGAGGCAATGTAGAGACGTCGCAGAGGATTACTGATGTGGTTCTCAAGGCCTTCCAATACATGGGCGCCTCTCAAGGCACATGTAACAACCTGACCTTCGGCTACGGCGGTGAAGAAATGAGAAACGGCAAGAAGAGGCCTGGGTTTGGATACTATGAGACCATTGCGGGTGGTGCAGGTGCCGGTCCGGAATGGGATGGGCAAAGCGGAGTTCAAGTGAACATGACCAACACTCGATCGACTGACCCAGAGATTCTAGAGAAGAGGTATCCTTGTATTCTACACGAATTTTCTCTTCGTGCAGGATCCGGTGGCGCGGGTGCTCACAAAGGAGGAGATGGTGTAATCCGCGACATTGAATTCTCTGTACCGATTCAGGTCTCCATTTTGTCTGAGAGGAGAACCATGGCCCCATATGGAATGCATGGCGGAGAGAACGGCGCCAAAGGCCAAAATCTTTGGGTCAGAAATGATGGCAGAGTTGTTTCTATCGGCGGCAAGAATACGGTCAGTATGAATATGGGTGATCGTGTTATTGTCATGACTCCTGGAGGTGGCGGTTACGGTCGGGTGCCAGAAAAATAGGCAGCTGACAGTAGTATGTATGTTATAACAGAACTAGAGAATACAAGTTGCAGTGGATTGAGAAAAGTAGTTATCTAATCTTGGGCCAATAACCCCGCCCTGTAAATTAGATGCTAGTCAACTTTCTGCGAAATACATTGGTCATGCTCAACCACAAGAATACTGCATATATACAGTTCATTTGGAATTGAACGAAACAAGTGTCAATTGCCAAAGAACACTGTTCTGATCAAAGAAACAACGGAATCCTGGGTAAGGTTTTGTCAAGTATCGATGGGGAATACTCCTGGATCCAACGGTCGGCCGACCAAGCTGTTCACGCTAAGGGATATAAGCGGAATCTGAAAAATTTTTCACTTTGATCTGCATATCTGTAACCAGGTGTAATATAATATATCCTTCGAGCAGCGGAGAAGAATCGTATTCAATTGAGGCGTCTAGATGGGCTCGAGCAATAGGCTGCTAGGCAGATATACGGGGGACCACTGGAGATCGCAAACATGGATGTCATCGTATTGATCCAGTTGTGGAGAACTTAGGGACTGGCGCAGACCCCTGGTTTAGTCCCTGACAATGGACCCTGTCTCAAAGTGACTTTCGTGACTGATGCTTCTCTCGGCTTAGTAAGGTAGTTGTTTCTCGACACATTTTATTGATCTACTTGGTATGGTTTTTTTTTTTTTTTTTTTTTTTTTCAATTGACCATTAACCTTAGCTTACAGAACAGCGTTTGATGATCCTACGGATGCAGAAATTATTCAGGCTGCATACATGCATGCACACATGTCTAAAAAATCTCACTTTGAAGCGGCAAATGCTAGTGGAGGGCAGATGTTTACTTGTTTGTGTAAGCAGACAAGAGATGAACATGTTTTTCTCGGAAATCCCCATAACGAGGCATTTCTAGAGCCCTGTCCAGAATAGGAAATGTGAATTGGATGATTAGTAATAAACAATGAGGAGGGGATAACAATGGTTTGTCCTACCCCTTAAAGACCGGATCCCGGCCCGATGCTTCGGTGACAAGCAGCGTTGACTGCTTTTCAGGCTGGCCCAATGCAGTAGGCGGGATGCATGAACGTATCATTTTGGAGAATGGGCAATGGGGGTAGGGTCCATGTGCTCGTAGGACTCGGATAATTGTAACAGAAGGGTGTAAGGCGGGCCAAGAGCCATGCGACTGATGGTACTGTATGACTTTTTTTTTTTTTTTTTTTTTTTTTCTCGAAGGGCGAGACATATATCCTAACCTAATGAGTCAATTTAGCTGAACATGGAGTATGGCTACAGGGTCTTCTTCACATGCTTTGCGAGTGAAACAGGGAATGAATCGGTTTATTTGTGAGTTGAATCTAAATAAGCAATTTTCCAAGTAGACCCTCGAGCATAATGGTAAATCGGCGGGGAAGATGTTTTTTTTTTTTTTTTTTCTTTTTATACGAGAAAGAGAAAAAAAAGGACATAGACTAATAACGAACCTGAATAATGTCAAAGGGACCTTCAACGCAGGGTGGGCGACGGATTTTCTTTTAGCCTCGGTCATATTCCGTCAGAATGGACAGAAGGTAATAGGGCTTTAGCCGACTATTGAGCTAAAGAAGCTAGCTTATTTTATGCGTAGACGTAATATCCGATGGTTGCATGGTTGGCGTCCAGGCGTTGTTGGCTGGGTGGTGAGTGGAGATGACAAGGACCTCCTTTCAGACACTTGCATGAACAATGCCATTGGAAAGGATGTGTGATATTCGCTCAGATGAGATGCAGTAACCGTTTCTATGTACGGCAACAACAAGGTAAGCTGTAAATACGTTAAACGGAGCAATTGCAATGGGGACTTCCTGTCAGCTTGCCGGATAAGCAACAGCCACGTAGAGTTTAATAATTCTTCTCGGGGAAAGCTTTTGGCTGTCAGGACCCGGGTGGAGAAGTGGTGGCCATGCAGCCGGGGGATGGGATGGACGAGCAATTGGCTACAGTTGGAATCACAAACTCGTTTCGACAGTTTCTAGAAAGCTGCCACAGAAAGCTTCTGGATGCCGTTTCTATCCCTGACAAAGGTGGGCGAGAGACGTTCGCTTCCGGAAGGGACTCGCATTGTGTTGATCGCTACAGGTGCTTCCGGTTCTGGCCGCCGCTTGCATGAGACAAAAGAAACGCATACGAAAAAAAAAAAAAAAGTGAGGGGACCTCCTTTTTTTTTTTTTTCTTCTTTTCTTTTCTTTTCTTTTCGCTTACGATCATCAGTTTGTTCTTCCACGGAACCACAACACCCTGTGCTAGTAGCCTTCAACCACTGTGGGGATCTGCGACGCAATTAGCCTTATCGAGGATGAAGCATCCACCAGCAAACCCATCCCGCGTTAACGGCCATCCTGATAGAGAAGGTAGTAGTATGCACGCCGACCGCAGTTACGGAATTGTGTCTTAGAAATCAAGATGCGTGTATCGTCATGCACTAGCTGCTTCTAGACATGGTGTTAGTTTCAGATAACATCAACCACCGAGCATAACGGAGCATTGACAGGTCCGAAGCTATGCAATGCGGAAAGCGCAATCTCGCCAGCTTCCTAAACCCCAACAGTACACGTAAATAAACCAATTCGTCGATCCCATCGAGATAGGGGTGATTGTGGTGGTGGCAGTGAAACACCGTCATCGACAGTATCGAACGATCGTCGATCTGCCCGCATTTATGCACGACTTACCCTGATCGGTGAATGGAATGCCGACAGTGAGGGCGAATCTCAACATGCGTTTTAAACGGACATAAAGTGCGGCTCACACACGGAAATAAAACGAGGCGCGGCGCGAGGCATGTCAGGGCTTAAAAAGGACGACCATGGCATGGTTTAAGGGTTTTTGGGGCTTGTTGAGTTTGTCAGATACAGGTGACGGTTGGTAGACTGTTCGAAAGAGAGTAGAATGAATGCGACTACCACAGATGGTCGTGTGAAGAAACGCAGAGGAATTCGGAAGCCAGTCAGTTGCACAGAATGTCGGCGACGGAAGCTAAAATGTGACAAAGATTTGCCGTGCAATTCCTGTGTCAAGCGAGGGATTCCTGACCGTTGTGTGTACAACAGCGAGCTACCCAACCGCGGAAATCAGCTCCATCATCATCTCGCCACCACGCAGGCCACCAATGGATTGTATAATAATCATAATGGTAATAGTAGTGGCCTTGCCAAGATTCGCGACGGCGGTCCTTCGTCAGCACCGTCTCGACCAGCTACTAGTAATGGTGGGGGCGTCAACCCTTCATACGTTCGGGAACTCTTGAAGGCCGGGCCATCGACCGACCCGAACCAGCAGCGAGAGCTAAACTCGTTTATCAATAATCTAGTGCAGGACTCGACGTTGGTAAAGCACGAAACTGGCAATGTCGCAATGGCCGCCGGAGAAGATATAACCGGCTCAAACAAGGTCGGGCCGTTTGCAATGGCCCCTTTCCCTCTGATGGGCGATAACGGGCAAATACAGGCAAAGACTGTGGGGCCGGCTTACTTTCAGCAGCAGCAACCACAACAATGGGACAGAAACGTTCTGCCCCACAGTCAAAGCGAGCCTCCAACGCCTCCCATACAGCGACCTCCAGTCACAAGTATGCCCAGTAATAGCAGTACCAATACCACTAGTAGTAACCGCACCAATGACTCGTTTTGTGGCTTTCCCTATTTTGACAACACAATGGCAATGCATCGAATGAACTTGTTGGCCGGCCTGCCTGAGCGCGGAGCGTGCGACTACTTGGTTGACCGCTACTTTAATGTCTTTTCTAGCCTGTACCCAGTTTTGCATGAGCCCACCATACGGCGCGACTATCAACAGCTCTTCACCGACCATCGAGCAATGGTCCCTTTGCCATTCATATCGTTAATATATGTTGTACTTGCACTGGCAATGATCACCGTGGACGAGGAAGACACGTACTTGACGTCCTATTGGGGGTACCTGGATGTACATCGCATCGAGGACGTGGTGCAGACATTTCTAACCCAGGCGAAGAAGTGTCTTGTGGCCGACGATTTCCTCGTACATCACACCTTAACAACTTTACAGGCTCTAGCCATGATGATTTATGCCTTGTCTCTTTCACCAGGTGCGGGCGGACTAGGGTCGTGGCCTTTGCTGGGAATGGCGTTTAATATCGGAGTCACATTAGGATGTCATGTTGATGGATCACGGCTAAACCTCCCAGTGTTCGAAACCGAGTTGCGGCGGAGAAGCTGGGCTGGCCTGATGCTGATGGATATGTTTTTAACGAATGCATCGGGGAGACAAAGCATGCTTAGTAGGAGTAGCTTTAGCACTCGAATGCCACGGAACATTGATGATAACGAATTGACTCAACACGACAGCAGCGACAGTGACAATAACGCTACTTCAGGGGCTTCGTCTCCTGAATCGCCACGACCGCAAAAATTGACGCAGATGACTTATTTAAACTTCAAGGTTCGCTTCTATGAACAGACTACGCTGCTGATATCCAGCTTGCTAAGTTCTCGCACAGTCCCATATCAACAGGTAAGGGAGATGGACTCAAAGGTCGTTGAGCATCGCAAGATATGGGACCAGGTGTATTTGAGCCCGGACAAATTTGAAGCTCCTGCCTACCATTTTGTACACTACGACGTTCTTTATATATTTCTCAGCCACAATTATTTATTACTCCATCGACCTCATTACTACTCCGAACCATTCTCACGACAGCGGTGCATTAATGCGTCCTTCGACATCATATCTCGAAGTCAAAATTTTTGTTACGATGAAAGATACAAACCATTCAAATTCTACACCCGAGGCCTAGGCGCTTTTCAATTCTTCCACGCTACCACGGTCTTAGCTGTGGTTGCCATTGAGAACCAAAAAAACCTAGTCATCACTAATGAACCTATAACCCACGAGCAACAAGACACCTTTTCAAAGTTTGAAGCCGGCCTCAATGTGCTCATCGACTTGGCGCCAAGGTCGGTGATTGCAAAAAAAGCTGTTGAAGTTCTCCTCCACATCCACCAGCGGCTCTCAGAAATGCACGCATCTCCATCTATAACCAATCCCGCTGTTCCTCCGACTACCTCAGATGCAGCTATTCAGCTGGATAGTTTCACTCTCACCCCAATAATTACTAACGTTTCTGCTTGGATCAGTCCAAGGAGCTTTAACTGGATGGACTGGGATGCGCTAGCAACCCATACTATCCAATGATTGGATGACATTTCATGACTTACGTTTCATAGAACACTAATTTATATTTCTACTTGTGCTTTATTATGGGTCCCAGGGTGTGCCTACTGATCAGTTCAGTTTTCAGTCCCTTGAGTAGACGTCCATCGGTCAGCAAGGACCAATCCACGCGGTCATTTACCAATACATAATAATACGACGTGTTCCTGTGAGGTGAGCATTCCTCTAGTCGATCTCCGCCATGGTTAAGAGGACGGACACGGTGTCCAATAAGTAATTAACTCAACCTTTCAGAATTTTTCTCCGTGAATCGTTTCTTTCCTCCACCCCAAGTAGATATGAGCGTATGATACGTTGAACTGATTCGAGCACCATAAAATCACCGTTTTAACTTTCATCCGATGATCCCCCTTTTTAACCAGGACTTCCCATACCTAATTGTCCAGAGCAAGCTGAGGTTTGACCACCAGAAGCGGCCCCTGGGTGGCGAGATTTGTTGATTTTGAATTGAGCCCTTTGAATTAATTTTGTAGTCCAGGTTCCACCCTCGTAAAAGGACCTTGATAGGTGTGACGACGTTTGTCAAAGAAACGAGTGAACCAAATTCAACGAAGGTCAAGCTGTTGGGCATCACCCTGAACAACAATTTGTCTTTTAGACGGCATCTCGAACAAAACCAAGCCCACAGAACTAACAATTCGTGGATTGGGTCAGGGGATGCTACCGAAGAATGGAGAACCGGTGTTGTTAGTTGGGACCAATCAGTCCCAGGTCATTTTTTTCCATCACCTTATCAAAATGCCTCCAATGTACAGACGTCCGTGGTACACTAAGCTTGCTGATGCTGCGCATCGTTTGACTGTGCTAGGTATCATAGGCTTTTCCGTCTATTTGGCTGGTGGTATTGGCATGACACTTTATGGGAACCGAGAATCGGCGAGACGAGCCCGCATAGAACAAGAACAGAAGGTAAGCGAATATTGCAGGTTGTTTTGATAGTCTAATAGGTTTTGCTAATATTTGAATGTTGGTTTAGGCTGCAAATGTCGAGGCTCAGTCTACGTCTGAGGAATCTTCTGCCTAATATTCATGTAAATTAATCGCCACTCTGTACATATGTTATTTAACAAGGTTATTCTTTTGCGTCCATGGAAGTTCGGTGATAAACAATTACCGTTTATGATGAATATGTACTCTCTAAGTAGAGGCTGTACTAAAGGCATCAAGAATGATGTATTCAAAAATCAAACACATTAGAATTCATCAGCAAGAAGCGGACCCAAGAAATCTATTCTTTAGACTTTGTGAGAGGTATAATGAATAGTAGCTGTGTCCGACGGACAGTATGTGTAAAATGAAGATAATGATCCCGATTACCAGTTGACTATTCATTGAAAGCGGCGGCTTGCAGTAACTCTGGAGCAAGTAGTGCATCAACAAGCTTCACCGCCTTTGGTATCCTAGCGAAACATATGGTAAGTAACGGTATACTGCGTCCAACGATGGCAAAACGACATCGTCAGATGTTTGCGAACTATTCCCCCGTTCCTTTTCAATTGCTTCCAGATATTACTAAGAGACGGGGACACAAATTATTTCACTTTCTGAGCCTTCGAATGCCCCTGCTGCTTGGCTTCAGGTTTACGCTTTTTCTTGGACGACTTCTTCAGACTATGCGACAACCCGCGCTCTTTCAAATTATTGATCCGCATTTCTAAGCGCTCAATGTCAGATTTCTCGACAGGGTTAATCATAATGACATTATTTTGATCAAAATGTGTGTCGCAGACCATACAATTGGTCAGATCGTCAATGTTTTTCATCGCAGACTGTGAGAAGACATGCCCGCATTCAACAATATAAACAAATTTACCGGATTCCTTCTTAGAAATCGGGCACACCCATTTGTCACCATTCTCTTCGTCAGTCACTATCTGCAACTCCACAAAATCCTTTAAAGATTTAATATGTTTAACTGGCTCTTTCTCAGCATGGCTATAGTTATCTGGAGAAAGTAGGTATTCCAAAAGGCTCTCCTTATTATACAATCGTCCCTTGTAATCCGATACTATCCGATCCTTCAATTGCTTTCCAGTAAAAGCACACAGTTTCCACGCATCCTCGCCGTTCAGTTGTCGGGCTTCAAAAAGCTGGGCCGTAGTCCGCTCACCTGGGTCCTCCTTCACCAGATCCCGTCGAGTAGGTATCGATCCTCCGTCATTCTGCACAGTTAGCAACAAGCTCCCGCTCCCTCCAACAGTTCACCCGACTTACTCCCATGGTCGTTAGCTTCGAAAAAACAACTGGCCTAATATCTCTTATAAAATGTCGCGCGCTATTCGCGCGCACATTAAATAAGATAAGCCGCACGCCACCGAGTTTTTCTCAAACCAACAGTAGAGAGAACTCGAAGCAATATGGCGACGTATTTGGCCTCGATCTACGGTACGGAGCATGACAAGGTCAACTGGTAAGTGTGGTAATGTGGGTTCCTAAGGTCTGTTGTTGAGTGAGTCGGATGCTTTGACTTTGATGGACATCGGTGGTCGCTACATCATCTCCGCCGATTTAGCATGACCAAAGGGACATTCGCGTGCTGTTACTTTTACTGACTGAATAGCTCCTTCTATTATAAAATTGGAGCTTGTAGACATGGAGACAAATGCTCGAGGAAGCATGTAAAGCCGTCGTATTCACAGACGTTGATTTGCCGGAACATGTATCAGGATCCCTCACAGGTTCGTGGGAATACTCAAAGTTCAGAAGAAATGCAGGACCAGTTTGAAGCCTTTTATGAGGATTTTTATTGCGAAGCGGCCATGTTCGGCAAGTTGGAGGAGATGGTGGTATGTGAAAATACTAATGACCATTTGAAAGGTAATGTCTATGTCAGATTCAAATATGAAGAAGATGCACAGAAGGCAATGGATAATTTCAATTCGCGGTGGTATGGTGGTCGACCAATATACTGTGAATTGAGTCCAGTGACTGACTTTAAAGAAGCGTGCTGCCGACAGCACGAATCGCGAGATTGTAATAGAGGAGGCTATTGTAATTTCATGCATGCAAAACGACCACCCGCAAGATTGTTACGAGAATTGGAGGCGTCCCAAAAGAAGTATATTCAAAAGCAGGGCAAAGACGACCGCTCTGACAGCGAATCTCCATCTCCTGATAGAGAGCGACGGAGGCGAAGGTGATTAAGTTAATTTAGCATCAATGTTATTTTGTGTAAGTTTATGTTGTTAAGATTAAAAATGGCATCTTGATTCAGGGAAGGCCGGTTTGGATACCCACGTAATTCAGATCAAAGTGGTTAGATCACTGTCCATACTTTGAGCAGAAAATGTTGGCCTGCAGTGTATATACATCATCAGTTACTAAGCAAGCACAAGCGAACGATGTACCCTAAAATGAAAACAGGCTCTGATTTTGACAAAAAGTCCATGGGGATTCAATCACGAAATTTGGTTAAACCAGTGTAGGGATTCGAACATCTAGCAACCCGCAACTGAGTTGAATTCAACCAAAATAGTAGCTCGTGGCTCTGAGAGACATTCTCACTTAATTAAATCAAACGTATTGAAGGCTTTGTGCTTTGGAGAATACAGCCAAATGTCTTCTCCCCCCAGTGATTTCAGTAATGGCACCCTTCCATACTGCAAGCGATGAGAATATACCTTTACCCTGAGTTACCGACACAATTGACTAGTTTAGAGAACTACCGCCGCTAAGGGGATTGCAAATCGGTCTGGTAGGCGACGGAGTTGGTACCAACTCCTCTTACTTTCAGGCATGGGGGTTCCTGGTACAATCATAGACCCTTCCTGCCCACTGTTTAATCCATTACCAAACTTGCATTCGTCCATTTACAGGAATGCCAATTAATGAAGCCAATAAGGATGAAGTGCAGCAATGATAAAGCTCGAGATGGGACAGATATCTGATAACTCGAGACAGTCGCCCACTAAACTAATTAATTTGTCATATGCCAATCACACAATTCATGTCAGAATAATATAAACTGGGGTTATCACAGTTCGTTCAAATAAGCCAACATGGCTAATGTATATATCAACTCATCAAAACACTACTAACATATACAGCAAGGGCTATAATAACTACTACTTTGTTGCATGCATACACGTATCAGCCGTATCACGCGCCCGCCCCACGCGCTAAAGTACTGACATCATCACCAAGCAAAACTAACACGGATTGCTGGTAGAGAGTGTATAAATGTGGCCATTCAAGAGGGTAGGTGAAGCAGTAGTGCTCTAGGGACCTGTACTGATGTAATGTAGAAGAAAAGATATGATGCAGAGCAATATGAAAGGGTCCTGGGCGAAATTGCGAAGAAGATATCCGGTCGCCATCAAAAGCAGTTGCGATATAATATGAGAATTAGACGTGCCAAAGGGCTGTTGACCTTATATTCTGTTTTCGCATACACTGTGTATACAGCGATTGTGTTAGCTGGTAACCGGCAGCAACGACAGCGATGGCACTGGGTAGGTTTAGTTGGAGTACCATTCCTGGTGTATTTTATCCGTTGGACTCTTCAGAGGTGGTTTTCATGGTGGAGTGCTGCCAATGAGGAACAACTGGAAGCATTAGAGACCCGCCGGAAGGAAATGATTGAAGAATTGAAGCAGAATACAAACTTTTATTCCACGCAAGCGCTGATTTCACGTTTTGATAAAGATGAGGCAGAAACAAAGCAGGAAGCTGAAGAAGAACTGAAGCAAAAGCAGTCGAAAGATATGCTAAACCCGCCTCACGAAGAGTTTTTACCGGAAGGCCAGGTACCTGTCGCTACACCGTACTCTACGATGCCAATGATACCATACCAGCCAAAATGGTATGATAAGATACTTGACCTCGTTGCAGGAGAGGATGAGTATAGCCCAAAGATGCGATATGCCTTGATATGTCAGCAATGCACTGCTCACAATGGCCTAGCCCAGCCTGGTGAGCTTCCAGACGCAGTTGTCTATATTTGTCCTCACTGTGGGTTCAAAAATGGAAGATCTCCTCAACAGCGCCAGGAAGAGGAGGGAAAAGAGGAAAAGCGAAATGATGTAGTGAAAGAACAAATCAAATTGCAAGACGAAGATCCGGTCCAAGATCCGAACGCTGCTCTGCCTTCCTCTGATTCTTAAGTTATTTTTATACTAGTTTCTATTAATTGATTAAGCCGGCTATAAATTGTCGGTCGCCGTTCCGAAAGCCCTACATACCCTTCAAGAGCTGAAAAGAAGAGTTTAGCCTCCTAGGATTAGGAATCTGGATCTAAGCAACCTATCCAACATATATTAGTTTTTGTTTGCTTTATTTCTTATTAATGATCGGTGTGAAAACACGTCGTGAATAGTCTATACTAGAGAGGATAGGCCAGTGAAAATTTCGTGAGTCTAATAGATAATTTTTTTTTAAGCTTCCACAGATTCAAGGAAGAAGTAGTTGCCGCTTGACTTCTGCTCTTGATCCATCTGTGAGTCAAGCTTGTTGATTCGTGGTCGGAAAGAAGTTGGGTCTCGTCGGAAAGTAACGTTGAGGTTCTTAAGGAATCGGTTGCAACCAGTCAACAAGCTTTCAGGAGCATTGGCATAGGCCTCAACGGAAGGAGTGCCTTCAAACACAATCACACGATCAGCGAGATAAGTGGCCATGATGAAATCGTGCTCGACAACGAAGGCAGTCTTCTTGGCATGAAGAATGAACCTACGAATAACCTTGGAACAAATGACACGTTGTTCAGAATCGAGGTAAGCGGAAGGCTCATCAATCACATAGATATCGGCTGGTTGACCAAGAGCCAGACAGATAGCGACACGCTGCAACTCACCACCAGACAAATGCAAAACTTCCTGATCAATGATGTCGTCAATCTTCAGAGGCTTGCACACATCAGTTTGGAACTGTGGGTGAAGGAAGGATGCTCTAATCTTCTTGAGGAACAATTGACGAACCGTACCAGGGAATTTTGGTGCAATCTTTTGCGGCTTCATGGAAACACTCAATTTAGGCGCCTTGGTTCCCTCGTCGGGGGCCAAAAGACCGGCAAGCATTCGGCAGAAGGTGGTCTTACCAGTACCGTTCTCACCCATCATGACGATAATTTCAGAGTCAGTGAAATCACCTGCAGTGATGCTCAACTTGAAGTCTCCCTGCGTCTTCTTCATTGTTGGATACTCAAAGCTTCGGGCCTTGTCAATTGGCTGCAAATCAGTAGCGTCCACCATTCTGAACTGCAGGGACTCAGTTCGGAATCGCAAGTTCTCAGTTGGGATGTTACCGTCCAAGAAAATGTTGATACCTTCACGAACAGATGATGGCAAAGTAACGACACCATAAACGGATGGTACACCGTATAGAATACAGACGAAATCAGACAGATAATCCAAAACGGACAAATCGTGCTCAACACAAATAACATAGTTGTCCTCAGTCAACACCTGTCTGATCATGTTAGCAGCATTTAAACGTTGCTTGACGTCCAGATAAGAAGAGGGCTCGTCAAACATATAAACGTTTGCAACCTGAACACAGGTCATACCAATGGCAAATCTCTGCAATTCACCACCCGACAATTGAGCTACTTCTCGATCCAAGATATGTTGCAGCTGCAGGGTCTCAAGAATATGATCATACACATCCTTTCGGTCGGACTTTGCATTGAGCAATTCATTGACATGGTTCTTGGGCCCTCTGATGGCCTTTGGAATGTTATCCACATACTGTGGCTTGATGATGGTCTTGATATTCTCTTCCAAAACCTTTGTAAAGAAGTTTTGCAATTCAGAGCCTCTGAAGTATGTTAGGATTTCATTCCAACTTGGAGGGTCGTCGTAACGACCGAGATTTGGCTTTTGTTGGCCTGCCAAAATCTTCAACGCAGTAGATTTACCAATACCGTTAGTACCCACCAAACCCAAAACCTGACCAGGCTTAGGAGTAGGAAGCCTATGGAGCTTGAAAGAGTTGGCCGAATATCTGTGTGTAACTTCTTTCTCCAAGTTTGTAGGCAAGTTGATAATATGGATAGCCCCGAACGGACACTTTTTCGGGCAAATACCACAACCGATACATAAAGTTTCCGATATGAAAGCAATTTTGCTTTGTGGCGTCACTTCGATACACAGCTTGCCCGTTCTCACAACTGGACACGATTTTTTACATTCCTGTCGACATTTCTTTGGTTTACACTTGTCGGAATTGACAATGGCGATTCTAAAAACCCCCAGTTAGTACGCTATTTGATTCCTGGACCCTTTTTGGCACCCACCTTGTCAGTTTATCACTCATGATGCTGGCTGTCGAGAAACTATGTGCGTCCCTTAAAAATCGCCGTCAGCAGGCTGCCTTTTACTGATGTTCAATTTGCCTCCCTTTTTTTTTTTTTTTTTTTCACATCACCGAAAATTTCAGTCCCGCAGTACACCACAGTCCGGGATAATTTAATAAGTCTTCGCTGATTGGTTGGTTTCCCTACCAGCCGCATACACTTGAAGCGACATTTCCCTGGAGGAGCAAGAGTAGGATAAGTATGGGTTCTATTTGTGGTGAGCCTGGTTTTCTAATTTACGCCGTATTGGCAATAGAATAACGATTAAAGAGTACGTAGGGTTGTTCTTGTTCAATGGCTTGGTACAGTAAGTTAAGTTTCCTATCCAAACTCCTAGGGAATGATTAAATGTTCGCAAGCGTAAGTGATGTTACGAAATATTCATCATCCTCTATCCCATTACTTCCTGACTAGTTTATACCCCGTTTCAGGTCGCAAGTCGTTGGGTCGCGACGGGGGTTCTTCGAGATGCGACGGCGGATTTTTCGGGTGTGGGGTATATAAGAGAGCTAGCACCCCGTAATTCAGTCGTGCAGCCGATACCTACCCCGTTGTCCACATGGAGCATATATTTTCATAGATAGCCTTGGTGATGATAGAGGTGTTTGTATAGCCCGTTTGAGGCCTATACTTGTCGTTGTGGTGGATTTTCTAAGCGGATAGTCTAAATTCAGCAAGGGTGATCCAGAGATCATGGACCGTCAATGTATGTTGGAGCAAGGCCGCCCATAGAGCCATGCAATTTTTCACAGCCATTATCCCTAATCGATTGAGGGTTATCAAGCTACTCAGCGTCGGGATAACAATACATCAAACGTCGACAGCAGCTTGTAAAGTTTCAGGGCAATCGAGAAACTTCCATACCAACCACATACTCGACAAATGGCTCTCCTAGGCAGAACCCCTTTCGACGACGCAAGTGGCTAAAGACCTACCTTCTGGACAAGTCAAAAAATGTACAGGAATCTAGACTCAGCCGTACATTAGTAATCCCGGGAGTTCGGCGACCCAGCGTCCGATCGGAGGCCCGGTCTGAGCAGCAGCCAAGAGGACGATCCGCGATCCGAAGCTATTGTCGGAAAAACGGTCGGAAAGGTACCAAGAAGGAAAAAGACTACCCATAATACAAAAAGGCAGTTTTTTGCTCGGGGCATAGACGGGGGTTTTTTCTGATAAAATGAGAGATCAAGAGCAGCGAAACGAGCACTATGAGTCGAGTGAAGATGATGAGAATGAAAAGCAGGACAACAGACCGCAGCCAAAGAGCTTGTTCCACCCGGATTTGGCGGCAGTTTGGAAGAAGGTATGTGTGAGTTTTGGCGGTATTTATTTGCTATATGGCTTTATGATTTTGGCAATTTTGTCAATTTATTGGGGGTCCCTGTATCGTCGGGAGACGAGGACTACAAATTTGAACGTCCTTGTTGTCAATTGGGATGATAAAGGAAGTTCCAGTTATCTGGAGGACAATGGTATTCAGCCAGTGGTGGGAAAGGCAGTACTTCAATCTCTGACGCAGGTGTCCAATGTTCTTGGTTGGGAAGTTCGAGATGATTTGAACCAGAGTGACATTGACTACATCTATCATCTGGTACATCAGAGACGCGTGTGGGGTGCGGTGGTAATTCATCCAAACTCAACCGAGAAGATCCATCGGGCCATGGCTACTGCCAATGAGACATTCAGACCTGAGGGGCTGATTGAAGCCGTGTACGAGCAGGCGACAGATATGACAGCTACCGAGACTTATGTTGTACCTGGATTCCACCAATTACAATCTGCACTCCAGAAATCTGTTTCTGACGTTATCTACAAGCCGTTGTTGGCCAGCTTGTCCAAGGATCAGAGGGCCGAACTAATCCAGAATGCACCGAACACCATTAACGAGCCAATTGCGATAGAAGTGAACAATCGACTGCCGACACAGTCCATGCTACTGATGGCGCCGCTACAAATTGGGTTGATTTACCTTATTATCTTGTCCTTCTTCCAATTCAACTGTTCTATCACTATCCACATGAACTTTATTGGCAAGCTGAAGCAAACACACTATGTGTTGTACCGGTGGTTCTCGGCACAATTGTCCTACTTCATTATATCCCTCTTCTATTCCCTGCTCACCCTGGCCTTTCAGGTGGACACAGGGTTCACCTTTGGCAAGGCAGGATTCCTGGTCTTCTGGATGTTCAACTTCTTGGGCATGAGTGCAGTTGGCGGGGCCAACGAGAACGTTGCCCTCGTTCTCTTCGCCTATTTTCCTCCTGGACTCGGCTTTTGGCTCCTCTTCTGGGTCATTTCCAACATTTCCCCTGCATACGGGCCAATACCGCTGTGTCCAGAATTCTATCGATATGGCTATGCGTTTCCGATATACAATGTCCTAGAGGCTACGCGGGTCGTTCTCTGTGACACAACTAAGCGGACGCTAGGAAGGCATATTGGCGTTCTCGTTGCCTGGATTGTGGTGAATTCTGTCGTCCTTCCTGTTGCTCTGAAAATTAATGCCCGCAAAATGATGAAGGCGAAGAAGTAATCAGCACAATCTTAATCAAATAACGCAAAAATTACTCAGACTGTAGATAATGTTAATGAGAGACTAATCAATGAATCCAACCCTTCCATCTATCGGTCGTGCGGTAGTATTCAATTGTCTGGCATGCTCTTCAAAGACAAGATAAAGTAGTTTTGTTATTATGATCTAACTAAGGCACGTTCATCGGATCATGACCTTCTGTCGCCAGGACCATCGTCTTCCGATCTCCCAGCGGTTCCAAATCGTCCACAGTCACCTGAAAGTCCCAGACATCAAAGTTCTGGGCAAGACGATCGGCATTGCCAGACTTTGGCAGCGGGATCAGCCCTCTTATAAGGTACCATTTGATCAAGATTTGTGCAGGATGCTTATTATACTTGGCGCTCAATTTGAGCAGTTGGGGATGCTTGAGGTATTTGCCCAACATGAGCGGCGAATACACCTCAACCCTCATGTTCAGCATTTTACAATAGTCGACCAATGTTCTCCGTTGGCACCATGGATTCATCTCAATTTGGTTCACCACGGGCATGTATCTGTACCCCGGCCATGCAAACAATTCCTGTAAATGGCGGATATCGTAGTTGGACACTCCAATTGATCTCACCAACCCGCGATCCTTGCATTCCTGTAAGGCCCCATACGCCTCCAAACGACTCTCAGGCGAGGCCTCAGGCGAATGGATCAGCACAAGATCTATGTATTCCAAGGCTTCGACCTTTTTCAACGAGTCCTCAACAGCGGCAATGGTCTTATCATGTCCAAAATCATCGCAGTATATCTTAGTGGTGTAAAACACATCCTCCCGCTTGACATCTGGCCGCTTGTTCAGAAAATTAACAATGCCTTGTCCAGTCTCCGCCTCGTTGCCGTAGATCCGAGCACAATCGAAGTGGCGGTACCCCACGTCCAGAGCGTATTCAACCAACCTGGCAGTTTCCTCCAATGGGATCTGATAGACTCCTAATCCCAATCGTGGTATCTTTCTGCCGTCCAACAAGTTACTCGTCAAATCCATGTTATTTGGACAAGGGGCCGATGATGTGTGAAGTTATCAGCGCATTATCGCAACCCTAACCTCACTATGGGGCCTTATGATAACTTGACAATAGAACTGCTTTCCCTTTTCCCACTACGTCATAGAGGTCATTGAATTAGCCCCGGAGAGTGTATTTTTACTTCATTTACGCAGGAAGGAGTTGATTAAAAGAAAAGTACAATGCAGACAGCGGTATCCAATTTCCCGCCGGTCGCTTCGCCGCCCAAGTTACGTAATCCGAAGCTCAGAGTTCGTCCCTAGCTCATAGAGCTTGTGTGCAGCCTCTCACGGCTCTATGACTATGAATCTCGTCCCTACTGAGAGCCCTCTGGAAACCAAGCAGGAGCTCGAAAGCTACGTGTCTCGCATACAGCAGGCAGGTGCTTGACCATGCACGACCATGCAGGACGTCCGGAGATGAACGTCTGTCAAAGTGACAAAAGATATAATACATTAATAATCGTGACATCATGACAGGGCTATTGTTAATTAGCTAAACTTCGGGCGAGCTTCTTAAACTTGGAGCCAAAAGTCTGTTTTCGGGACACGGTTCGCGAAAGCTCTGCGGCGGGGGCTGGACAGGTCAGCATTGGCGGGGGTCGACGGGGTGGCTTTACGTCTGTGGTCTCGAAAGTGGTTAAGAGGGCATCATGAAGACTCGTTTCTAGGTCCAGGTCCAGCGCACGCAGTGACATGGGCAGGAAGCCTGAGTCGGTGTATTCGTTAGTACTAAACAGGCCGACATCGGTCGGAATTGGCGTGGTGGGCGTCGAGCCTTCGGCCGAATATGTCTCGTTGGCTTGTTCTTGTTCTTGTTCGTCCTCGTCCTTCTTCTCCTGGTCGTAATTGTATGCCAGCACAATCCGGGGGCTTTCTATCCGGGTTTCGGCCTTCTCGAACAGCCGCTTCGGCGACCGCCCGGAGCTACCGTTGCTGACAATTGTGGGCGAGTCGCAAAACGTGGACTGTGACTCGGTGGATGCAGATGATGTGGTGATGGTTGATGCCCGGCTGTTGGTCAGGTAGGGCAGAATGTGCGACGACAGATCCTTCAGACATCCATTGTCCGACGACGATGAAGACGACGACGACACGATGGACATGCGCTGGTTGTGGTTTAGAATCGCCGCAGAGCTCTGCATCCGTCGCGGCTGTTGTCGCTGCTCTACGGCCTTTCGTAGCCGTTCTGCGTTTGTAGGCATTGTCCTGCTGGTCTTAGATCTCTGGATCTCAAGCTTCTTTTATATCTACACACCCCGGTCAGATCTCTGGAAAAAAGAAAACATGATGAATAGAGTTGTTCCGTTTGACCATGCTTGCTTTTTTTCACTCGCACCGCAACTCCGGCGGCCCCTTTTTGTCCCGGCAAAGAAGCCTAAAGTCCGTTTCCCTCACTTGCTCAAGCATTGATTTTCTTGCGCCATGCACACTCATCTTCCTTCTGTTGCTTTCTCTCTCTAGCTCTAGGGCAAACACACTCTCTCGATCCTCCAAGATGTGCGCTGGATGCGCTATCCCTGGCGTCGATCCCTAGCTACCCCCCGGTTATCTTCAGATCGGGCTCTCTAAACAATGCTCGCCCAGCTGCAGCTCAGTCAGATGATACTTTGTTTGTTTTGCTGCTTGCTTTTTCCTCCAAAATTTATTTTTTCATTCGGGCTTATACATATCCTCGACTGACTCTCGCAGCCAGCGCGCATCACCACCACCATTCCCACTCCGACCACCACCTTGGTCCATCCGTTTCCTCCCCCCTGCGGTCCCGCCCGAACGGGCTCGTTTAATTATTAACAGCCCGGAGCATTGCTGCTCCAAAGGGGGTTCTAACCCCTGCCGCACGCTTTGGCAGCTGTCTTCTAGACCCCCTCCTCCCCCCACTTGGGCTCTATTTCCGCATTACCGGTCAAGTTTTCTTCATTCCTTGCCTATGGTCGTCTCTTGTTCCGCCAAAATCCAGGCGGCCATGCATGCACGTCCCGGCATTTCCACTCCCGATCACCCAGTTATTAGAGATATGGTGATCGACGGTCCGATCCCCCTTCGACCCTCACACTGTAGCAGCAGCTGTGATCATATAAGCTATTGGGGGCCACGTACGAGCCGAGCCAGTGGTTTAGCAAACCAAGTCCATGGCAATCTGGTCCTCTTTTTTGCGCTCCTCCAAAAAAAGCGCTTTTCTCTCTCGTATGCGCTGTACGGGGCTGGTAACAAGTAATTCAGTGTCTGAGACTCTGCTCCAGCTGCTGAGACATTCTCAAACGGTCCCTTCAGCTACTCAAGATTCAGGCCATATATGCAAACGTGCCGTCATCCTTACAGATGTGCGCAATCCAATGTGTCCCGCACACACCTCAGGCCATGTTGTCTGCTCCATGTATCCATCGTATGTTCTCCAGTGAGCCGCAAGAGGCCGGCCCACTAGCATTAAGTCACGTGATGTCCAATCATGTGATTTTTATTGTCACGTGATTATTAAATTTTTTTTTTTTTTTAAAGTAGTACTGGATTTATTCTGCGAGCTGTACAAGACGGTTGGGCGAGCGTGTGAGAGCGGAGCCGTGACGATAGTAGCAGGCATTGATGGTAGAGAGGTGCTCGAAAGTGCTGTGTTTGCGACGCGTGTTTGTACACGCGTTGCAATTAATTACGGTGGTGACGCGTATATTGGCACGCGCGTTTGATATGAGATGAACATTCCTGACGACTTTGCTTTCTTGACTGTAGACGACCACCCAGGATGGGACACCCCGAGAAGCAGTTGTGGCTGAAGATATTTTATCAGTTTGACAACCAGCCTGCGTGCATTGCACGATCGAGCCAGGCATGCTCGGTGGTGGTTGCAGAGGACGTTGGGGTTGGCCAGGTGGGCCTGGCGACGTGTTTAGAGACGGTTTCGACGTGTTCACCAGACGTGCTTTTAGCGGGCGATTCTAGTGACTATGCCGTGTATTCGACAGACTATAGTGAGGACGGCGAGCCGTCGGTGGGCCATGGAGCTCTGTCTGGACTAATGGACAGTTCTGAAGACACGTTGATTGGCAAGATATGTTCCGGGAATGGTCCGTTTGGGGGGGCCAAGACGAGTCTACAGATCAGGCTGCGGTTTGTTAGCATTCGCGGCACCAGCCTGCGACTCGGAGGGGAGGATGAGGAAAAAAGGCAAAGACTGAGCAGTCCTATCCCAACGGACATTCGACTGTCCGAACCAGCTCCCTTGGTTAATCGCCGGTGGTCATCACCGCCGGTTGAACAGGAATCAGAAAGACCCGCGTCGTCGCCGCCAATTGAACGGGACACTCCACGCGATTCACCCCAAATCCAAGGGACGCCGTGTCCAGCGAAGCGAAAGCGGGTATCTCCTGCACCTAAAGAGCCAATTCCAGAGGAGAGTGCTAAACCCGCGGCGGGCACTAAGAAAACTGTGACCAAGAAGCGAAGGACGACCAAGAAGAATCCACAGCCAGAGAACGGGCCGTGCTCTAACTGCGGAATCGACAACACGTGCCAATGGCGGCAGTTTGAGGGCCGAGTGCTGTGCAACCCGTGCGGACTTTATCTCATCAACCACAACAAGATGCGGCCGTCAGAATACTGGGGCAACAGTCGAAACCGAGCACACAAGTCCAAGGCGCCATTCAAGCGTCTTAGCTTTTACGAGCTAAACAAGATGAACAACCAAACAGCGGCGGCCAGAAAGTCATTGCCGCTGCTTTCAACTGTACAAACGTCACCAATCAAGCCGTCGGCAGCGATTGAGTCTCCTCTTGGTCCAGCCGCGCCAGCGTCATCACCTATCCGAAAGGCCCCGAGCCAATACGACGACGACGACAAGGAGAACAGGGACCCGCGAACGGATCCAGCAATAGAGGCATTGTTTTCGTCTCCGCCGCCGCAGGCGCCGTCGCTTGAGGGAAACAATTCAACGAGCGACCCGGCAAAGCCTTCTTCGTCGCCAACAAAATGGATCTCGCACGTGCTGGACCACAACGAGTCTGATCTGGCAAAGACATTCCTCGACTCATCGCCCTCCAAAACCATCTCTCCGTCAAAACGCGGCGGCACCAATTACGACGACTTCTTTTGTCACGACCTCGGCATTGACGTGCTCGACTCGGACCCCGTCATGAACATTGATTCGATTCCTCCATCCTCGCCGCCTAGCTTTTTTTATTTATATGATGACGACCGCGACCACAGGAAGTCTAGAAGTACTAATTAATGCCTAATTCATGTTTTGTTCTAAATTACCTATCCTCCCAGTTGGGACCAACCGCTGAACTGAACCCCTGCCAGCAAGGATGAGACCTGCATACCGATTATCCCGGCACTCGCAGCTAAATATAACACCCTTGTCGCGGCGAACAATCGACAGCTCGAATCCTTGTAATAGATCTCATTGTCTGGGGGATCTATAGATCTTGCGACAGAAAACGGCTGCCGTGGTATTTTTTGGTTATTTTATTTCTTGTTTCTCTTTTCCTGGCACCCGGGGCTCCGAGTCCGGCCGGCCGATCCAAAGAATAATCTCCGTCAGGCGTCAGGCGGGTAAATATAAGAAACGGGAAAATTAATATAGCGTATGCACCGCCGGATGCCGGAGCCCGGAGATTGTGCGGCTGACTTTTTTTTTTTTTTTGTTTTTTTTTTTGTTTTTTGTCCCAACGGAGCGCCGAGGGGAGGACTTGCCACCATGCTTGAAGACGACTTGAGGTTGACGGGGACGGTTGGAGAGATATCGACGGGGTCTGGGGAGGAGATACTGTGCACCACTTCGGATAAGGATGAGACGAACGAGCTGAACCAGCTTACGAATGCGTTTGTCGAAGCGGATACACTTGCCACCAGTTTGAAGCTGGGAAACGTCCAGCGGGTGATCAAATGTACAAAGAACAAGACGTACACGGTACAGAGCAAGGTGGAGGATGCAAATGACAAAAACAATGCGCTGGTGACTACGGCAATGGGCAAGACCCTGGACAACACGCTTGTTGGTGATGGCATTCTCAAGCAAACCGCCCAGAGCATCTTGTAGTTATTTATTGGTTTATTTATGCAACATGGTTTTTCGATCATGTGCTGGATCTATGTCCAAAGCCTGAGTTCAACGAGTATATCAACCTTAAAGTCTTATTACGGAGCATGTTCCTTAGTAACTTTTCATTACAAGGCGGAAGATGACCTTTTTTTGGACTAAAGTCCGCCCCCTGACAATATAATTTAAATAACAGGCCTTCGTCCGCCACATCACTCGTAGAAGATGGCCTTGTGCTTGTGCTGCAGTTTGACAAGGTTCTCGACGTTTGTCATGTCAATATTTGTTCCAAAATCCTGGAATTGGAGCATCTTTACAGAAGAGTCATCTGAAATACGGCCAATGATCTCGTAGAACCGACCGACCTCGAAATTGGCGTCCTGTTTAAATTAGTCCTGGTCTTTAATCAACGCCGCCATACTACTCACTCTCGCCAGATAGACCGTCACGTCGCCATTGGCATCCAGCACACAGCTTTCTCCATGAAGACTCTTGACCTGACCCAAGATCCTGATGGTCTTCCCTTTGAAGTCGTCCAAACACGACGCGTTAACCCTAGGTGTTTCCTCGCTCATTACTTTTCTAGTTTGGTGTGCTTCCTCGACGCGTCGACGATTTCTACTAATGCTTGCGCGAACATGCGCGCATAGTGAATAACCAATCGTCAGCAGACGCTTTATTTATTTGCACTAGATATATAGACGACTGCATGTATGTGGGTCTAGAGCACCACAGAGCGGCCTGGACTACGGAATGTGCTACGAAGATTGACCGGAATTTGCGCTGAGTCGTATAGAGAAGCAGCAGCGTTGAGATAAGCTGAGGTCCGACCGGCGGGCCGACGGAAGATGGGAGATTTTGGCTAGTGACTAAAAAGATGAGCATTAATGACGGAGGACCAGGGCAGACGACAGCTTTAGCATGTTTGTGTGTTTGATAGATAATTACGACTCTTTTACGTGGAATTTGTACCAATATCTGTGTCTGGAGGGAGCACGGGTGGAGGTTTTCCGCAATGACCAGATCACGATTGATGAGCTGATAGAGAAGAAGCCGGACAGTATCGTGATTTCGCCAGGGCCGGGCCATCCTCAGACAGATGCGGGCATTTCATGCGACGTGATTGCCAACTTCGCTGGCAAGGTGCCTATTTTTGGAGTCTGTATGGGGCAGCAATGCATTTTTTCAGTCTTTGGAGGCGACGTTGGATTTGCCGGCGAAATTGTTCACGGAAAGACGTCCACTGTCCACCATGATGGGAAGGGAGTGTTTAAAGGACTGGGCCAAGAGGTGGAGGTTACCAGGTACCACTCGTTGGCGGGTACGAACGTGAGCGTGCCTGAGTGCTTGGAGATCAGTGCAAAGTCGGCCAACAGCATCATTATGGGGGTTCGGCACAAGCAGTACACCATTGAAGGCGTTCAATTCCATCCTGAAAGCATTCTAACCGAGGAGGGCCATGCTATGATCCGTAACTTCCTGTCCGTCAAAGGCGGCACCTGGGAGGACAGCAAGAACCGACAGACCAACAAGTCCAGCGCCGGCTCAATCTTGGACAGAATCTATGCTCAGCGAAGGGTGGACGTTGAAAAGTTGAAGAACATTCCTGGGAAAAGCTTTAAGGACTTGGAGCAGTCGCTCGGCATGGGGCTCGCGCCGCCGCTCATCTCATTCTATGATCGCCTGCTTTCTGGGACCAGTCGGGTAAACCTGATGGCCGAGGTGAAACGAGCTTCGCCGTCCAAGGGCCCGATTGGAATGGATATTCATGCCCCGACCCAGGCGCTGAAGTACGCTAAAGGCGGAGCAGCCGCCATCTCGGTTCTCTGCGAGCCGCATTGGTTCAAGGGCGACTTAGAGGATCTTCGCCAGGTCAGACAAGCGGTTGCCAACGTGGAAAACCGACCGGCAGTCCTTTTGAAGGACTTTGTGTTTGATGAATACCAGATCTTGCAGGCTCGGCTCGCCGGCGCAGACACGGTTCTGCTGATTGTCAAGATGCTTGACGACGACCTCCTGTTCAGGCTGTATTCGTACTCCAAGAGCCTCGACATGGAGCCTTTGGTTGAAGTTTCCGATGCTGCCGAAATGGAGCGAGCATTGAAGCTGGACGCTAAAGTCATTGGGGTGAATAACCGTGATCTGCATTCCTTCCATGTCGACCTGAACGTGACGTCTTCCCTGGTGTCCCAGGTGCCTGAAAACACCATTTTGGCGGCATTAAGCGGCATCAGCTCACGTAAAGAGGTTGACAAATACGTTGCCGACGGCGTGAAGGCGATTCTAGTTGGTGAATCTCTAATGCGCGCCGAAAACGTGGACGAATTTATCACGACATTGATCCACTAAATACAAGGCTCCTGTTCCGAGCTTAGTAGTTGGTTTGCACTCTTTTTGCAGTAATAAGTTGATTAAGGCTGTAGTTTAATTGGTGAAATAATAAACTTCACTCTCACTTGAAGGATGTAACAGTTAAAAAGCGCATGTATATATAACCTTTACGAGATACAACACCTACGCCTAACAAATGTTCGAAACGAAACCTGATAAATCAAAATCCAATCCCCCAATATTATATTCTAGCAACTAACCCAGAAACGACACCAACTGATCATGTCATAACGTAACACGCTATCGGTTTGCAACTGCACATCAACGACTTATTCTGACCGCAGCAGTATCATACTTGGCAATGCGTATTTAGCAACGTAACGTTCTCTTCGTTCTTGAGTGCATATCGTGGTAATGCGCAATCCAGGGGTCTATGCAACCACCAGACGGGGTAGATGGTTCATGCGCCTTTGTAACAAACCTGCTTCAACGGTCTTCCACTCTTGCTTGATCCTTCAAACCGTTTCATGCAGCAACTTCGGGATCTTCTACGACCCCTTGATGACTAATGGATAAGTTGGCAAGGCAGGTTCCGTTACTTGGATATCCTTTTTATTATTATTATTACCTCAGGACTCTTCTGGATAGAGACGGTTTCAACTAGACCAAGTCGAGATTGACAATAACAGACAAGATATATTCATCCACTGGTGAGCAATGTGTTTCAAGATGCCGCTCCCCTGAGCGACCACCATTCACAATGAAAAAAAAAAAAAAAAAAAAAAAAAAAAAAAAAAAAAAAAAAAAAAAAAAAAAAAAAAAAAAAAAAAAAAAAAAAAAAAAAAAATCAATAAGAATAATAAAACACCAATCAAACCCTACTCCTTTCAGATCCACTGCCAAATGGACAATTTACATCCCTCCCATTACCAATCAATTTGCCAATATACCGAATAACGGTTTTCATTTTCCACCTCGAGCCGCACATCCCCTAACACGTAACGTAATACCGACGTGCCAGCATCACCTAATATACATAGCGCACAGGACTTTTGGTCTCCACAGATATGATAGACTTGAAATTGGTTCTGTGGACTGCGGTCCTCGGGCTGCTACTCCTGTACGGGGTAGTTTCGCTGTTAAGCCACAAGGCCCGTACCCCTCTACCCAGTGAGTCGCTGTACGAAACCAGCGGGGACTCTAAGGGAAACAGAAAACTGCACAAGGTAGACTTCAGCCAGTCTGTCGAGTTATCCGTCGTCATCCCATGCTACAACGAACGCGATCGGCTGGGAACCATGCTGGACGAATCTATTCCCTATTTGGAGGCCAATTATGGTAAGAACTATGAACTGGTTCTGGTCGACGATGGGTCTGTGGATGGAACGAAGGACTATGCTCTAGAGTATGCAGATGAACACGGTCTGGTTCCGGGAATCATGCGTGTGTTTACCTTGGAGCATAACAGAGGAAAGGGTGGTGCCGTGACCCATGGTATGAAGTTCTGCCGGGGTAAATATGCGTTGTTTGCAGACGCAGACGGTGCGTCAAAGTTTTCAGATATTGAGAAGCTGTTTGCCGCCTTGAAAAAGCATGATCAAATGGACTGTGGTGCCGTTGCAGTGGGGTCTCGGGCATATTTGGTGAACACTGAAGCAGTCGTTAAGCGGTCGTTTGTTCGGAACTTTTTGATGCGCTGTCTTCATCTGCTGGTGTGGGTATTTGGTGTTAAAAAAATCAAGGACACTCAGTGCGGATTCAAGCTTTTCAATCGGCGGGCAGTAGATGCAATTTTCCCATATATGCATACTGAGCGATGGATCTTTGATGTTGAGGTGCTTATGATTGCGTTCAAAAAGCAGTTTTTGGTCGAAGAAGTATCAATTTCATGGCATGAGGTTTCTGGATCGAAAATTGACATTGCGTGGGATTCCATCAACATGGCCATTGACCTTGTTGTCATGCGCCTTGCATTCATCATGGGCATTTACAATGCCCACAGAAAGAGCCATTAGATTAATACACTAATTCATCGCACTCTGACCTTCGTTCTTGCGCTTTCAATTCCTCCTTCAACAGCCAATTGGCATGGGTTTTCGCAGAAGGCTTCAAAAATAAAATATAATCGTGTATATGGCGTCATAGGACTAGTAGTATGTACTCGTTGCTTTATAGAATGTTTCGAGCAAAAATGGATAGGTCTGCGATAATAATGGAATTTTGAACCTTTAATATACTAATTCGTAATAATAATAATAATAATAATAATCAATTTACTCCTGAGTACATACACATAATTAATAAAAATAAGTGAATAACATCAAGCAGGAGAGCTCATATATTGGTCTATTTCACACGTTTCGGCATATTACAGAGCTTCCTCTGGCTTCACCCTATAATCGAGCAGCCAGCGTGGCACAATTCGCAATGCGTTTGACTTACGAATAGCAACAGAGGTATCTTTCGCCAATGATTGCAAATGAACCCAATTTGTCAATAGTGATCAACGTTAAAAATGCCGTTTATGGACATCACGTGACTGGAAAGAAATTAAAATTAATCCACGTGATTAAGAAAAATTGACATGTACGGTCATACCAACAGGGCCACACTTTCTCTCGTTCGATCGGACACAGTTAAGCCTGTTAGGGTCACATTCAGTAGCGCGATCGGAGACGGCGCGCGAACGGGTGATACTGTACATCAGTTTTTTGGTTATTGAATCCTTTTTGTGCTTTGAACTTGTAGCGTCTGCGTCGACCTCGTTCGGCTATCGGCGGTAACAATGTCTAAGCACTGACACCTTTGTACGGCTGATGTGTGTGGGTATATACAACGATTAATTGTAGTTCTGGTTACGAAAGAACTAATTGCTGACTTTGGCCTAGCGTGCGACCAATGATTCTATAACTTATGTAGCGACAGCGTCTGCCCTTCACGGGCAATGTATCGTTGGCTTGATGATTACCCGTAGACACTACTACTACTTTGGAGCAATTGGCTATGTTGTCAGATAGTTTAATTCAATAGTTTCTTAAATTTATATTAGGTACTACTGCATTTTGAGGTCATATTGGTGGGAAACTTGTCTCCTTCTGGTAGGTGAGTAGACTACGTAGTCAACTGGACAGAGCTTGGGCCAGTTGACATAGTCCATACCATGGGTTGCAAAAGTTTTTAAGCAGTATCCAAACACCGCCAACCAGGATGCAATGAAAACACGATTGACAATCTTCGGCTGATCTTCCTTAGGAAAGAAAATGGCAGCGCCGACCATGACAGTAGCCCCAATCATCAAATAGGGAATAGATTGGATAGTCCATGGGCGAGTGTCATAGAATGGTGAGTCAGGGGTTTCAAATGGCAAATGATTTCCAAGGAAAAGATCATATCCATCCTGGCGAGGACCGTCAAAGTAATTGTTTTTCAGATAGCGGATGATGGAGTTATTGAGATCAAACAAAGGTCCAATTCTTGAGCGATACCCAAGACGAGTAAAGTCATTCTTGAGGGCGCCAGTACCTGCATACGCATTAGAGACGCCATCTGCATTATCCGCCCAGGTGTTTTGGAAAACATTTTCAAAAATAAGATCAGTCTTGCCGGTGTGCGACAATAAGCCAACCTTAGCATCTTCTAACTGACGCGCAAGCACCCAGCGGGCGATTTTCGATTGAACTACATTAGTTCGATCAAGGCAGTCCATGCAATTGGTTCTAATGCTACCCTTTTGGGTCTCCTCAACTTTGCATTGATTGTTCATGTCTGGCTTCCCAACTTTATACCATTTTTGATTAGCAATGCCCAAGTCTAACAAATTGTCAATCAGCAAATTAACTCGATGCCAACGCATCTTTGAACATTCGTGGTGAAAGTCGAAATAAATATATTGAAGTCTGTCTCCATCAGCGATATTTCGAACCACATTCTCATAAGCCTCCTTGACAGGCTTTTCGTACCCACTCTGGTTAACCAAATTCACCAAGTATGTTTTGCCACGATACCTTGTGTACTGGTCTTCAAAATGAAGCCGCGCCGCTTCTACAGCACTTGTATCAGATACTTGCAGTTGTGGCTTATAGCGCAAGTTGTTGACTTCACCCCAGAATATTGGGACTGAGCCTCGTGTCTGGACAAAGCTGTAAATTTCGCCGCCCGGAGTCTCAAGCACCTGCTCAGTTTCATTGAAATTAGCCACTTGGCCGTCTTTGTCGATTCCGCGACGAAAATACCGAGTTCCTGCTCTATAGCGGCTGCGACGAGTAATGAGTCCAAAGTTAATTCGCTCTCCCTGGTAATTCGTGTCATGTAAGGATACGACTCCATGAATTACAGGTTGAATGTATGTACCAATTCGTCGATCGATGTTATTGGCGGCAGAAATCAGATCCTGACAAACGAATTTGTTCCAAAAGAATTGGTCATCAGCAATTTCAAATGGGTAGTGTTCACTTGATGGTGAAACATTTGCCATTGATTGCATATTTCTGGTTAAATCAAAATCATAACTGAAAAACATGTTGTTCATTTGGCTATCCAAATGCGATTTCAAAATCTCCAAATATTGCGTCTCAGCTTCATCCTTGAACTTCCAATCTCTTAACGGAATGATCTCATACTCCGCCGCCTGACGAACTTCAACCTTTCCAGCCAAATAATGGCCGACGACCCGGGACTTGGTAATTAAGATGACATATTTCGTTAATCGCAATCGAATAATACCGAGTAAACATGAAATATGTGATGTGCCACCAAACACTCCAACCTCCTGATGCTGTTCTAAACTAACCTCTCCATTTGGTCGAGCGATTCGCAATACTAGCCCCGGCTGGTTTTCATGGCCAATCGTGACCTCGCCTTTGCTGACACTATAATACATGGTGTTTGTATCTGTTGCCGAACGTGTCCTCCCCCTGCAGCCTCGGCAACCCTGATAATCCCTCCGGTACCATAATTACCCATGCCGGTATTTGTATTACAAGGATTTTAGAAACCTCTGGCTTCTGATATCCGGAATATTGAAGCGATAGGGATTGTTTCTTTCTGAGAAAGGGGTCTAAAGATGACCTTTTTCATCAGACAAAAAAAAAAAAAAAAAAAAAAGAACAATTGCATATTGCTCTGACTGACGGCCGTACCGTTGATCTGTTCGATCCTATAAATCCCAACACAGTCAAGTTGGCAATTGAGTCCAAGATTATAACCTCTTACATTGAACCAATCTTATCATTATCAGTTGCGGTTCAGACAGGCAAAAGATACTGCTGGATGTGCAATTGAGCCAACCTTCTCACACAACAATCCAGAAGCGCTTCTCGTTAGTCTTGCTGTTCCGAAGATACAAATGATCCGCACAGGGCCTGAAAACAAATATACGTGGCAAAAGCATTCAGTTCATATCTCGCTCAGACAAACACCTTCAAGTCAATGGTTATCAGCTCGTTGTTGGGTTAGGGCTCGCGTGGAGGCGCGCTAATCAATGATTATGCTGTTTCCCGATGTGTATCTATTATATAGAGTGGCAAACTGACGGAAAATGAGTGGAGAGTTTCAATTGTCTGCTAGCCTCTTGGGCCATGAGAATGACGTGAAGGGGCTTGTATATGTGGATGGTAAAACGATTGGCTCAGTCTCACGAGATTGTACGTTGCGCGAATGGAAGAAGGACGACGGAAGGACTTGGAGGGGCCAGGTGGTATATAAATCGACTCGATACTTGAATTCAGTGACGAGCAGCCGAGGATTACTTGCATGTGGTGGCCAGGATGCGCAAGTTACGGTAGTTTCCGGTGAATCTCATCCTTTCAGTTTGTCTGGCCATGAATCTAATGTGTGCGGGTTGGACTGCAAGGGCAATGTAATGATAAGTGCTTCCTGGGATTGCAGCGCTCGTGTGTGGGTGAATGATGCGCCAAAATACACCTTGGACGGACATACAGCAGCAGTTTGGGATGCTAAGGTTGTTGATGAAGGTGGCCGACGATACCTGACTGCGGGGGCTGATAAGAAAATCCTACTGTGGAATGGAAATAGTGTCGACAAGACGTTTGTGGGCCATGAGGATGTTGTTCGTGGACTGTGTCTGATTGATGATAAGACGTTTGCCAGTTGCTCAAATGACGGGACGATCAAGATTTGGGGATTTGACGGCGCTTTGAGACGTACTTTGTATGGCCACAATAATTTTGTCTATCAGGTGGCCAAACTGGGTCCTCAAGAGATTATTTCTGTCGGCGAAGATGGAGAAGTGCGTATATGGGACTTGAAGGAGTGCATCCAGGCGATCACGTTACCGGCCGTGTCTGTGTGGTCTGTCGCAGTAGATCAATCGGGATCTGGCGATTTTGCCGTAGGTGGAAGCGATTACATTATTCGTGTCTTTTCCAGAGACCAATCCAGATGGGCCTCTCAGGACGAGCGCGATCAATTGGCTGAGTCTGTCGCGAATAAAGTCAACACTGCTGATATTGATGAGTCTCAGATTCAGGATAGTGCCATTCTGAACAGCGTCCCACAAAAGGAAGGGCAAGTTGTGATGGTACGAAATGATTCGGGTGCTATTGAGGCACATCAAGCATCTGCAGGACAGTGGATACGCGTGGGGGAAGTCGTTAGTACAAAAGAGGCTGCTGCTAAAAACAGTTCTAAGAAGGAACTGGATGGGAAAGAGTACGATTACGTGTTTCAAGTAAACATTGAAGATGGCAAACCAGAATTGCCTCTGCCGTATAATTCTGACGAAAACCCATATGACAGCGCTAGGCGGTTCTTAGAAAGGAACGAATTGCCTATGTCTTATTTGGATGAAGTTGCTCAATTCATTACTTCGAATGCTGTTGTCAAGAATACTCAAAAAGCGTACAACCCGTATGCGGATCGGCCACAGGGAACCTCCGGGTCTCAAACGTCGACAAGTGCACCACTAACTTTAAAGGTGATACCTCATAAGGAGTATGTTAAGCTTGTTCAATACCAGGCCGACCCGATTTTCAAGGCTCTTGTGGACAAAAATGAGAAACAGACTTCTAATGCCTTTACTGAGGACGAGCTTCAAAATATACGTCAAGGGTTGAATAATATGGATACTGATGCGGCTCAGAAGCTATTCTCACTTACAGCTAAAGCTGCTTTGGAATGGCCCCCAGAAAACATGTTGCCAGTGTTGGATGTTTTTCGTATTGCCGTAGGCTATCACCCTCAGCCACAAGCTGCAATTGCCATCCAGGTCATTTTCTCTACGCTTGATCCAGGTGTTCCCAAGCATGCGTTACTAGCTACCCGTGCGCTGGTGAACATGTTTGGTTCAAATGAAGGACGAACGATTGTGGGGAGTAAGGACGTGCGGGAAATAGCTCTAGAGTCTGTTCATAAGCTGAGCGAGGCTTCAGAAAGTGCTAATTCTGCTCGTAACATTGCGATTGCATCCCTCATGCTAAATTATTCAATCCTGACAGGTACTGACGTGGACAAGGCATTAACTATGGTTCGGGCAATGGCTTTCCTTACGCAAAAAATGCAAGACACAGAGTCCCGTTATCGCCTTCTGCTTGCTCTCGGTACCCTTGTGGCCAATAATAGAAACGAATACATTAAACAAGAGGTTACAGAGCTGGGTATTGGAGATTGGGTCAAGAATCTCCAGGCGCCAGATGACCGCACGGCGGCTCTCATCAAGGAAGTCAGCTCCGTCTTGTAACGAGGCTTGTAGCAGTAGAATAAATAGACAAAAACGAGCTACCATTTGCTTACTATTTGGTATTACCGCTAGAGTAGTAGTAACATACGATAATCAATAGTCATGGACATTGAAGGAATATAGATTTCTTTTCTGGAAATGTCCAAGGGTGAATTATCTCAATAACAAATATGCTGAGAACCAAAAAAAAAAAAAATAAATAAATAAATAAATAAAAAAAAAAAAAAAAAAAAAAAAAAAAAAAAAAAAAAAAAAAAAAAAAAAAAAAAAAAAAAACGACATCAAATGAGCCTACATATTTCTCCACTATATATAACTTATGCTATCAATCGTCGATTGCCATTTCATTGTTGTCATTTTCCTGTGGTTTCTGGGTGTTAGTATCAACCTCAGTATTGCGTTTTTCAGATTCCTGACCATTAGTATCCTCCCCAACATTAGATGAGGCGCCTCCAGTCATGTAAGCTTCGAGCTCGGCGTCGAGCTCTTCAGCACTCTTTGGTGGTCGGTTTCTGCGAACTTCGTCGCCGCCTCTACGTCCTCTTCTTCGTTGTCGTCTTTCGTTACGATCTCTTCGTGCCAATCTATCACCCAAACCACCGCCATCTCTCCTGTCGTGGAAAAACCCTGGAGCAATTGTTAAGGAAATTGTCTGTCCAGCGGCCTTTTTCCCGTCAAACTTGCGGATTGCCGCAAACGCATCCTCAGTTTCTCGATAGGTCACCCATGCATATCCTTCACTACGTCCTGAGCGATCATACTGGATTTTGATTCGGTCAATAGGTCCAATTTGTGAAAACAAACCATCTAGATCCTCCTCATTCAGATCATAGTACAGGTTCGTAATCATCACAGTACGCGGACCGCCCCCACGACCCCTAGAACGTCCTTTATGAACCCCACCCCGACGTGATCCATAATGGCTTCCTCCTCGCCTTCCATTTCCCAATGACTTCCCCTCGATTATCTCATCTAACGACTTGTCCATGTCCGCCATTGTGCTAGTCGTCGGAGTGAATATATCTGGGATTAGTCTTTGACACCATCGTCATAGCGCTCCTCGCGCAGAAATGCGCGAGGAGATATATCAGGTCACGTGCCGTCTGTTACTGAACCTCATTTTTTTTATTATCAAAGATCCAAGTTCCTTGGCGGTTTTGTGTTTTATTCTTCTGAAGTGATTGCGTTGATATTACTAAAGGCTGAAGATAACGCTGAGCAGATAATTAATGACTAGGTAAAGGGCAAGGCTGTCGCCACATTGTACAAGATACATGGGTTTGGCGTGGGGCCAGCTTCCTTATGCGCCTAATTTTGTGCAGAGGCAGCTTGGTATAGCTGTTTATACCGAACTAAGTCCAGTTCTATGAAGCCAGGACTAGAAATATGTTCTACAGAAGAAAAAGAAACAGGCTTATAGCCAGGATTGGTCGTGATATTCTGTTAATTAAGATACACTCTATAAATAACTAGTACAGGATGCAAGACGTGAGGACAACAAACAAAAATGCAGAAGCGTAGACTGGTACTTTGTTGAAAGCAGAAGCGGCGCTGGAATTGTCATCATCGCGGCCGCCTGTCTCGCCTGCATTCAGTCTAGAAGAGATGCTGGAGAGGAATGAGTCAAGATCTCCGGTGCTGGTGGCTCTTGCAGTGGTTGCGACCGTTCCACCAATTAGGCCACCAATACCTCCAGTAGCTGTAGCTGTGTAGGAGATGTCGGTATTCAGACTCAGACTGTCTGCAAAGGCAGTGCTGCTATAATTGGGTGCCTTCTTTGCACTTGGGATGCCTGATTTAATTACCTCCACGTCAGACTTTGTTTCGTTGTATTTGACCTGCGCCATAGCCACCTCATCGTTCTCCAAGTCATAGACAACATATGCAGATCTCAGGAACGAATCGCCAAGAATGATAGAATCTGTCGCCGGGGACATGGACAATTCGCAAGCCTCCTTGCCGTTTCTGAACTTGAGTGGGTTCTCTTCGATATCTCGCACTGGAAGAACCATATCAGAGAATGGGACTTCGATCTTTAGGCCGGAGAAATCAAAGACAAAGGACCCGCTGTCGTCGATTGCGTCACATTCTTGAAGATAGGTTCCGGTAGTGGATGAGTATTCAGCCTTTAAAGAATCGGCGATATCGCTAATAACTTGCTGTGGCAAGAGGCAAGCGGTGGTTCCCGAGTCCAACAGGACTGGCATGTTGTTGCTCAGAACATTAATAACGTCATCGTCCTTCGTTGGCTTAATTCCAAGGTTCGATAATATGACTGTCAGCTCAATCGGCTGACTGATGCCTCGGATGTCGTTAACAACTGGGATCTTCAGCAGATCTCCCTTGTACTTGGCGTGATCCACTCCTCCGAAAAGGACGCTACCAGTTCTAGCCTCTGGGTCATTCAACCATAGGGAGTAGGCAACGCTTTTGGTGATTCCGTCCTTTTTGAGCTGCACTGGGAAATTGTTGTAAGCATTGTCGAAATCCAGCTCATCGGCGTTGACGACAACGGACTCTAGTTCCTTGTACCCAATACCGAACACACCCATAGACGAATTGGTCTCTTCACCTACAGCAAATGTCACGTCCTTTACCTTTGTATCACCAATCTTTACAACATCGGACGCCAGCGTGCCCTTGGCAAAGGTGAAGTCACCATAGGAAATCTCAAACTTCTTGTTTTTGTCCTTGTAGGAGCTGGATTTGTCAGGATCAAAAGTTCCGGACTCACTGTCGCAGAGAATATACCCTTCGCCCATCTGCGCCAGCGTCCGCTCCTTGTCGGTTTTGGCACAGTACGGATTATCCTTGCCAATGACCCACAGGTCGCTAGAGCCCGTGTCCAGGGCCACATTCTGCTTTTGGCCCGGCGTACCGATCTCAATCTCGATAGTGTAATGCGTAAACTTATTATCCAGATCATGTTGTAGCGTGCCGTCGGTGTCACGCTTGAACAAACTAGAATACCTTTCTCCCTTAAATCGCGGATTAGGGGGGTGTCTTGTTCTGAAGCCTTGAATGTCGTAACGAACCACACCTTCAGGCAGCTGCTGGCTGGCCACAGCCGCAGCTGCCAGGGCACCAGACGCTAAAACGGTTAATCTCATAACGGTATTATGCAAATGCTACTGAAGGGAAGGAAGGTAAAAGCCCGTTCTTATATAAAGCCGATCTTCGCCAAGCATCGCCCCCGGCCATTCGGCTCGGATCACTTCCTACATAAGGAAGTTTTCATGACGATCACCACGCCGCAAGCTTCGCCTCCGTCAGGTGTGAACGCTATGAATTAGTCAATTGAGCACATTTGTTCCGTTCGTTCGGTCTTGATGGTAGAGGGCCGTCGTGGGTCAGCTTCTCCCACAGTTCAGGCGGTTTTCGACCAAGATACAACTGGGTTATGTCGCTGCCTCGGAACTTGCGGGACCGCCACATGCGGATTTACTTGGGGCATCTTCTTCCGCCCGTTTGTGTGCTGTTATGATGCTATTGGCTAAATCCGCAGTTTAGCAGATACCCTTTCCATAGACCAGATAGGGACGTTGTTGAACAGTTTACTGTGGGGGCAGGGCTCGGTCATCTGGTTTATCAGCCCTAGTGGGGACGCTAGACAGTCCTAGGCATTGTTTGAAATATTTGAGCCAGCAGGCGATGCTGGTTGTCTCACTGTCGGATTGCTTCGTTTGTTTCTCGGGAAAATTGACCGGATTTGGGGTGCGGCTTATCATGACATCATTTCCGCCACAGTTAACTGTGGCGTTAGCGGGCTTTTGTATCAATGAAGAGGTGTTCTTCATGCAATGACTTGACGGAAGTGAGCACTAACACTAACAGCCGTTACTGAACTTAAAGTGGACTAGTAAGTCGGACCGGGGACGCAAGTTAAAATAATATAATAAAGTATTAATACAAAACAAATTACAATAAATAAACTAGATAATATTAAACTAAATAAGTATAGTGGTAAGATTGATATATTAAGTTCTAAAATAGATGTGTCTGCAAACATTGTTTAGATGCTTTTATACTGTCCCTTGGACCCGGACGTCAGGGAAAGAGACATTTGTAATCAGCACTTCAATGGGCTCATTCATTCACCCCTTGCCGTGTGGGTACATGAAACTAACTGTGTGCTACACTTCTGTCGACCGAGGCCCCGCATGATCCCAGTGTCTTCTACAGTCGCTACAGATTGTTGTCTTCTATCCAGGCAAATACTTACTCCAATCCTGGGAAACAGGTAGAAATATTAAATAATAAGACCGGTCACAAATTCCTTCAATAGGAACTCTTCTGTATAGAGCTTGCCCCATTATCCACCTATTGAAAGCAATTCTAGCAAGTTTAGCCAAACCAGGCATGTAGTAATAACCATTGTTAGTGTCCTTGCGGGATTCTGTACGCCCAAGGGTCCTTTTCAAAGGACACTGGTTGCTCTTCGCCGACTTGACGGAGGGATCAGGATGTGGAAAGGTTCAACATATATACGCCAGGCTCCAAGATCCCGGTTTATACACTCATCGGTTGCTTGGAAATTGAATTGAGAAATATTAGAAATGGTTTGTGTGACCTTTTATTCCTATTGGTATTTATCCAGACTTGTACTACCTAACGATCAGGCACCTGCATCTGGTGAGACTCTTTGGTACGCTTGCTTAATCCAGTGCACGATCTGACAATTCTACGCTTATCCACCAAACCAACATGCCTACTACCCCCAGAGCCACGTCTGGGTGTTATCAATTATCGCACGGCTGACGGATAACCCGCGGACGCAGGTTCCCTGCGCGGATTTGGGAAAACGCGTGTGAGAAGACACGCGATGAATTTTCATCGGAAGTAAAGTGAAACGTTTTGATTCTGCTCGGTGAGGTGAACAGAGGATAGTCCAAAATGGGGTTGAGAATAGACCTTTTCATGAGGAAAGATGATGATGAAAGGGAGGAAGACGAGGTCAAGGTAGAGGAGGAGCCCGAAGACAAAATCACCACCGAGGTCGAGGACAACTCTAGTAATACTGCTAGCTCCACTACTGAAAACCCACCATCGGAAACCATTCGTGCAGAGGCCGTTTTAATACTCTAATACTTGTAATCGTGCTCTACTGTTGCTTTAATAATTAATAATTCCTTGGTTTAATAATCTGATATTGATAATGGACCCAAACACATGAGTTGGCCTCTTGGGCTTCGATTTTTTCTTTTTCTTTTTCAAAATTGCTTAATTGCATCTGCAAAAACATAGCTATATTACACTCTTAACCTTCATTATCACCCTGTAACTCTTGCTTGTCCTCGTCAGAAATTTTCTGTTGCTTCGTAGAAGCGGTGATACCATGGGCTGTGAAATAGTCAAAGGGCGAGTCCTTAAAAGAGTCCATAAACGCAAAAAACGCATGGAACACATTCTCTTTCGCCTCGTCCGTGTAAATCTTATCGTAGATGTGCTTTGCCTTAAACTCTTCCATCGCCTCTTTATACGGTTCAAACGTAATTGCATCTCGCCCAAACGTTTCCAACTTCTTGTTGTAGGCCTCGTACACAGGCTGTTCTAATAACAGTCCGAGGGATGGTGCTTTGGGAATGTTGATACTTTTCTCCCCAAACGCCTCAGTGATAATGGTTTCTGGCGCACCATATCTAATAGTCATTGCCACCATGGCAACCATCTTTCTAATCTGGTGAAGCATAAACGACTGGCCATGTATCTTGATTGAGAGCCACTCAGTTCCATTGATTAACTTGGGTTCGCTCACAGTCAGCGTCTTCATGAAACGCTGCGCACTCGGGTCCTTATAATTCTTACCCAAAGTGAAATTATGAAAGTTGTGAACACCCTCATATAACTTGAAGCACTCTCTAATCTTTTCTAGCCTGGCCTGGGAAATCCTATATTCTCGTCGACTCGCATTCTCTATAGCCTTGATTTTCTTTATAACTGATGCACCCAACTTGCAGTTTACAGTAGTCTCATCTTCTCCTTCTTCAGTGACCTCCTTATAACTTTGCAAGTCTTCCTTACTGACTCCTTGCTCCGCAAGTTTCTTCTCCACATTGGCCCAAAACTCTTCACCTTCCGGGTCATCCTTTGTAACTCCCGGCTTTTCCTTTGCCGCCTCCTTCAATCGCTCAGCGAACGGAGTTCCCGGCTTGGGCGGGAGAAACGAATAAGATGGGATCAAGTATTCATACACCCGAGAGCCACACAGCTTCCTGCATTCAAAAGACTTGTTCGTTCTATTAATTCCCCAAACTCTAATCTGCTCGGGGAGATTCTGGTTAATTTTGCTGACAACGTCTTCATCCTCAACAATGAGCTTCAATGAAACCACATTACCAGCAGCGTGCACACCCTTATCAGTACGTGCTGCACGCATAAATGATGACTTCTTTGGATCATCTGAATTGTCCTTGGAAATTGCACCCGCCTTTACAAATGCATCAAACAGATCACCCTCAATTGTCTTCTGTGGTGGATTGATCTGCATGCCATGATATCCTGTACCACAATATCCGATCAGCACGGCCACTTTTCGTTTTGGTCTCCTTGGCTCCCGCTCTTCGCCCTCTTGTAGTACCCTTGGCTTTCTTGGTTCTATCTCTCTGTTTTAAATTAGCAAATATGTTTTGTTAGATGACATGGGGCTCCCCTACCTACCGCTTCTTTCTCTCCTGAGCCTCCAAACTGTGCCATGTACGCTTCTTTGGCCCATTGCGACCCCCCTTTTTATTGCCCGAATGCTGTTTATCGCCTGGTTTCGAGGAAGCATCTTTTTCTGGGTTCTCTGACATCTCAAGCAGAAAAGTGTATTTCCGGAGTGAATCCGAAAAGAAAAAATTCAACCCTCTATCCAGGCCGGCATCCCGACTTGATGAACCCTAAACCAATTTCGCGTAATAACAACTCCAGTTCTTAGTCGATACTTCGACCATCTTGCTTCAAGATTGAATCACGGACCAACTGCGTGCTTGCAAACCACACCTGCCATCACTCTTTATTACTAACTGAGAACCTTAGGACGGTATTCTGTAGCTCTACAGTGGTCCAGCAGGAGCTTCAGCGAGACTTGTCATTTAACTCATTACATTTATTTGTATTTATAATTCGTCGACTACTGACTTGATTGCTTCGCGCACCTTCATTGCCCAATCCCATTGGTCATCATGGCGAACCTCAATTGACCCATCAGAGTTGAAGATTCTGTATTGGGTCTTATCGGTCGTACCCCAGTTGACTGGTTTGTTGTACATGAATTTCTCAACTGGTCGTAGCCATTCTTCGTGGGCAGGCTTTTCATCATCTTCAATACCATCGACGACAGTATAGAACCAAATACCCAAGTCACCACCATGAGGCACTTTTTCTTCTGGAGGAGCGTACTTATCGAAAAACCTTGCGCGATAGGCAATCTTGTATCGATGGATTCGGTCCAATGGGACGCCTCCACGAATCAAACTCTCAACCAGAATTCTCTCAGAAGCGTAGACCTGCATGTCACTGACGATTGTGCCAAAGAGCACCTTGGTTTTTTCAAGATAACTCTCTGGTTCCGATTTGAGAGCCTCGGGAACAGATGGATAAAGGTTTACGAGAGCCTTGACAATTTTGTGTGGGTAGTAGTTTACGAGCTCCCGTTCCAACGCCTCTGCCGACTCCGGCGGGTTAGTATTCTTATACATGGACAATTCATTGACGACATCACCAATGATGATTGAGCGGCCAGATTTGTTGAAAAGTTCACCAAATTTGCCCGAAATGATGTCCTTCAGTAGGGTGGTAGAAACGAAATTGTTGTTATCTGTCACAGCTCTAAAGGTATGCAATTTTAGAGACATGATTTTATCAGCAAGGTCTTTAAATGGAATTGCACGTAGCTTGGCCAACTTTTCTTTAGACGACAAAGACTTTGATATGCCAAAGGCATCCAACAATTCATCAAACTGCTCTTGACTTTCTTCTACACTCTTGGGCTGAATGGCCAAACCGTTGGAAATCAAATGAACCTTCTTGATGATCTGGGTTTCCTTTGGGTGGTACAATTCGTATTGCAGTTGGAAGATGGACGAGTAGGAACCTGCACTGAGTCCGGCCACAGTAACGTTATCTCTGTCGCCGCCAAAATGGTGAATCATGTTGTAAACCCACTCCAAGCCTTTTCGCTGATCCCAAAACCCGAAATTGGTATTTTGAGCATCTTCCTCGAGCAGCTCCTTACTTGAAAGGAATCCAAACAGATTGAGACGGTATCCAGGGGCCACGACAATGTATCTCACTGGAGAGCCCTCAGTTTGAAGATCCTGAGGATCAGCCTCGCGATGCTGGCTTGGGTTGCCGACTTGCAAAAATCCACCGTGGATAAAGTACATGACGGGCCAACCACCTTTAGGAGGCTCTCCAGCAGGGACCCAAATGTTGAGGAACAAACAGTCCTCGTCATAAACGGTGTCTGGATGTTGGATCTTCTCTAGTCCAGCGTACACCGGCTGTGGACAGACAGTTTTGAATTGAGTGTAATCTCCATCATAATTGTAATCCTCTGGTAAAGAAACTGGTCGTCTCCATCTAAGATCCCCCTTAGGAGGCTGGGCATAACGAACTCCGCAATATCTATAGCACTTTTCCTTTTTGGACTTGCCGTCCAAAATTGCCAACCCCTTCAAGGTTCCATGACCAGGAATTGTCAGCTTTTGCTCCTTAGAGTCCTCTACAACACAGCTATTATCAACAAACATTGGCTCGGCCCTGGCGAGTTAGGACACGACTATCTATTTATACCTGCTTATCGACACTATCGCCCTCCGCGCCTATATGCATTCCGCTGTGGGGTAACCAGCTGGGACTGTCGGGCCGAGGGTTATCCGATTCTGGCCCCCAGCGAACGCTCCCTCAAACCCCGCATTTTTTAATCAAGAGCGGACAAATTGTGGATCTGAAAGAGTGAGGAAAAGAAGGGGAAAGTTATTTCCGTTTCGCGAGAGGCCGAGTGAGCCTCGTGGGGTTCCTGGACTGTGCGGGTTGCAAAACGCGGGGGTGCATTATCGGGTTCTCGAGGTGTGCTTGTATATTACTTTCCGGGTGGAATGGAGAGGTTGCTGAGAGCAAAATGTTTGTAGCTATTTCATACCTTAGACATTGACAGGTCGTGTTCCTCGGATCTCCATGTTGTCTATCCAATAAATGCAATGGTGTAATCCTTCTATTTCGCTCGGCAGTAATGTGGTTATTTTGCCAGGGCTCGAGGGTCTAATATCAAAGGACCAGTAGTTTTAATCACTGACACTTTACTGCTTCTGCCTTGGTTAAATGGATCAATCATCCAAGTACATGTAAAACTATCAAAACACCATGAGGATATATACCGATCTTAGTTGATATATATATATATATATATATGTATGCATATATTGGCACTTTTCGTGCGAAACGAGTAGGCAATGGTCAATGTGTTGTACGGCTGCCCACCCCACATTTCCAATCTTCCAGCTTAACGGCCCAATACCTGCGACAGCCGTCCAGAATATGCCTCGACAAATTTCTCAAGAAAGGAGCCTCGTATACGAAAAGAGCCATATTGGACCAGCCGCAGCCCCTTATCAGTATGTCGGGGTGTCGATCCCGATTGGCTTTTGTTTCAGCCGGAGAACCCTGAAAAGTTTCCTTTCAATGGAAAGGCAGAAGATGGAATTATGTAAACTACCAGTCGAGCTGCTACTCGAGGTTGCTCGGCACCTAAGCTTCGACGACGTGTTGCATCTGCGCAAGACATGTCGCCGTCTAAAGAGGGTAGCGGACGAGAGCGAACGGCTTTATTCAGGTTTATATAGTCCAGATGTCAGACGATGGGTTCAGCTGGGCTTTGGCTGCGAAGAAACGGTGACGAGAGTGAATTGGTATAACTTTTGTCCTATCCGCAAGTTTATGGGTGAAATCAACGACATTTACGACTATAAAAACAACGGCCTGACTTTTTGGTTAAAGCGGCTCGGTCAGCTAGACTTACCAGCCCCCAACTACGACGGGAAATCATCAGCGCTTGCTAGGGATTGGATCATAAAGCTGCTGGACTTTTTGGAGCATGAGATACAGCCAATTGAAACTTTTTTAATTATTCGCGGAGCCTTCCCATTTGACATGCCAGAGTTTTTCGAAGTGGTTGAACGAGTGAACTGTTCAAGAATGAACTTAAAAGTAGCATTACTAAGGGTGGATTTCCAACTCTCTCGCCCTTTAAAAGTATACTTTTCTCCCAAGTTTGTCCACATATATATTTTCCACCTCGCCTGCTCGAAGAAAACTCCGATGGAATGCATTGAATTTGAAGATGGCTGTCGTATGGACAACTTGTCTGTGACTGCCGCTAAAACTGGAAGCAATGGAACTCAATGGAACTTTGGCGAATTCGCCCTATGGTGTCAGAACGCTCGGCCGCAAACTCTGGGCATCTTTCATCTAAACTTCTTTATCGACAAAAATACTGTGCTGGATGGATGGAAACTGCCACATACTTATACCCTTTCCCAAGGAGACTGTGTTATAGAAAGCAACTCACCATACCATGAAAGAGTTCAGTGCCAAATCTCTGAAATATCAGTCGACAGTCCGACATTTCTGCGTCATTTCCAGTTACCTAACCTTTGTAAAATCTTCATCACTAACAGCGTCCATGACTCACAATCCAAACCCAGCTCCACTCTAGAACTGAGGCATCATGTCAAACACCTGGAATCCCTGCAACTAACTTTACTTAACCAGAAGGCACATGATGTTTTCCAAACCCACGAATTCCAGCAAAGTCGAATAAGACACTTGTCTTTTCAATTCCTCGAATTCACTCTACAAGAGCTTCTTCCACTTGCGTCGTTAGAATATTTAGAGTCGCTCTCTATTTTTTTCAGGACCGAGCCGCCAGACTCCTCCACCGGACGGCTTTTAGATCGGTTCATAGCCACATTGGCAGCCAGTTGTCGTAAATTGAGGGCTATAAACATATATGGGGCGTTTACTGATAGCATACTTCGCCGGATCCTCTACGAACCGGATATTCAGCTTTTGAGAGAACAAATTAAAACTAAACGACTGGCTCCTCCTGTAAATGCAGTTGCAAAAAAATAAAATCACAAAATCAGGATTACACTCTCTTAAGAACTAAGGTTGACCTTGATACATCAAGTAGACCAATGCATGAAGATTACCAACTCCCATTTTCCCTTTGGAAGCGATTTCGGCGTGCCGACAGCACGGCTGACCTGAAAAATTTCAGCATCGGTCCGACGACCATGTCTTTCTTATCAAAACGAAATTTTAGGCTTGTACGAACCAAAGATGCGCCAGCTCACTGAGGAAGAAACGAAGGTTGTTTTCGAAAAACTCGCAAATTACATTGGACGAAATATTGCTAATCTGATCAACCGAAAGGACGAGCCGTATTGTTTCCGAGTACAAAAGGACCGTGTCTATTATGTTAGCGAAAGAATCGCACGATATGCAACTTCTATAGCACGCCCAAACCTGATGTCCCTAGGAATCTGTTTAGGCAAGTTCACAAAGACAGGCAAATTCCGTCTGCATGTTACTGCTTTAGAACAACTTGGCCAACATGCAAAATACAAGATTTGGATCAAGCAGAACGGCGAGATGCCATTTTTGTATGGCAACCACGTTCTCAAGGCCCACGTCGGTAAAATGAGTGAAGATATTCCAGAGCATGCGGGTATTATCGTGTACTCTATGAATGACACCCCATTGGGTTTTGGTGCAAGTGCTAAATCGACCCTCGCCGCCAGAAACGCAAAGCCAAACGATATAATAGTCTACAGACAGAGTGATGTCGGAGAATTTCTTAGAGATGAAGACAGCTTATTTGCATAATCTAATATTTTTCACAAAGCTTTTGATCAAATGTTTTGAACAGTACGGAAAGCATCCGTTATAGACTCCCTCCAAGGCTACATAGAAATGAAAGGTTCATTTCAATTAGAATTACTGTAGGACAAAAAGAAAAAAGAAAAAAAAAAAAAAAAGTCTACTGTCATTAATTAGAACAAACAAGTTATTTCTTGCCCTTCTTTTTCTTTTTGTTCTTGTTGGAAGACGTTTTAACTGAAGAAGTGTTGCTAGAGGATATACCAGATTCGGTAGCAGCTGCGTCCCCTTGACCACCTTGAGTATTCTTGGCGTTCTTTTTATCCTTCTTCTTTGGTTTGTAAGTACTTCGATCACGTTTCGGCATCCATCTTTCCGGATCTGGCTGTTTTGATGGATCATAATCCTTTGGTAGGCGTGGCTTGCGTGCTCGCTTATGAGGTCTTCTGGACTCCGAACCAACATCTGCCTTTCGCTTTCCTGTCTGAAGCAGTGGGTGGACACCAGCTTCATTTATAGATTCCACATCGATGCTATCGACCAGCTGGTCAATTGAATCCAGCTTAGAGGATAGCAATGAGTCAGGATTAGATGACGTGGCCAGAACTCCAGCGATACTAAGCTTGTCTTTAGGATCAGACGAAAGAAGCTTTGTAAAGTTATGTTGTGCCTTTGCTCGAAGGGTTGGATCGTCACTGCCCGCAAGAGCGCTAGCAGCAATTGCAATTAGATCTTGCGAACTATTCTCATCCTTTGACCATTCGTCTAATGATTCGTTCAATAGTGTAGAGATGGCCGAGTCACGACCTTGTAGCTTGAAGAGGTTAACAAGCGCACCAACAAGACCAGGCAAATACGCCTCTGAGCTTTCATTCGATTTGAGTGTCTTTTGTAGTTGCTCGAGAGTGGAAGTCGCGCTATCGATTTTGCTGTCATTATAGTACAGTTGTGCTAGGGCAAACGCAAGTGGTATGCTTGAAGGTTGTTGAGAATATAACTTTCCCAATTTTTTTGTCCGAGTAGACAGCTTTTCGTTCTCATGCTGTGGAATCTGAGACAAAAGACCAATAGCCTGAATTCCAGCCTTTGAAGGATGTCTGCTGACAAACTTCTTAGCCATTTGTGTAATGTTTCTACCAGCCAGGTTGTGAAGCAACAGTCGATTGTACCCCAGGATCTCAGTTTGCTTTTTAATCTGCTTTTCCGTGAACGTGCTATTATCACCCGCTGAATCCAAAAGACGTAACATTTTATGCGGATTATCTTCCCCTTTCATTGTCAGGAGATTGTTAATGGCCACGTTTTTAACAGCCGCGTCGCCAGCAATTTTCGGGTTATAAAGGTCTAGCCCCTCTAATATTTTGACCGCTTCATCGATATTGCCTTGCAACTGATTAGCATAGGCGGCTTGGACCATAATAGGGAAGACCTCGGCGCTGATTTCTTCATCAGAAAGGTTTTCGGCGTTTTCACAGCCAAGCTTAGCCTGTCTCAACCATTCAAGCGCTTCATCATATTGCCCTAGACCAATATATCCCGTGGCAATATTAAACATTTCATCATACGAACCGGTTTCCGCATTGGCCGGCATACCAACATTATACCCATTCAACGATCGTTGAGCTGCCACGGCACTCTGATTAACCAACATATCAAAGTTTTCATTAGTAACAATGGTTTCTTCAGCTCTCTCTAGCTGCTGATAAATCAAATTAACTCTCTTAAAATCCTCTGCCTTGTAATAAGCCTGGGCCAAGGAATGCTGAATACCTCGCACACTCGTGTCCAACTTTTCTAATTCTTCAGTCTTGTTCAATTTGTACAATACATAACCATATGCCAACCTCAGATCCCTTTTCACGCTTTCGTTCCCCTCGAATTCCCTGTATGCCTCTGCAAACCTGTCCAGGTGTACCAGGGCTATGATCCTAGCTCGACGAGCGGATTCATCATCGCTATCCTGAGACAATATCCGAGTCGCACAATCCAAAACACCCTCATGCTCGTCCTTTTCCGTGTAAACCTGCAGCCTTGAAAACAGCTCCTCAATCGAAGCCTTCTCTTTCTTGACCATCCTTTTACTGTGCTAATGCTCAGTCAAGTCGCCGTGTTCAACCTAGCTTTTCCATTGGGCAGTATACAATTTACGCTGAGGGCCCACGGTGAGTGTATAGCAGAATTAAGGCAATTTCATGGGCGATTATGGCTTATTGGGCTAAGACAGGAGGTGGTTAGAATATACAACGGCTAGTACGGTGAAAACTTGTGGTTTTATTGGCTATAGTTGGATAATTGAATTATGTCTAATTAGTTTCAAGTTTTCTTGGATTTGTCCTAGAAAATACGCTGAACATTAAGCCGCAGGATGAAATAGAGCGAAAGCACAAATTTTTGAAATCCTGAAAACAAATGTTTTTCAACGGTAGAATAAATGGAGTCCGTTTGTTCTCTAGTAGTGCTACCGCATGTGCCAAAAAGATCAAGAGGAGCCAGACACTTTCCCCTCATGTGAAGTCTGCTAAAGAACAACAGAGGCGATTAAATCCTCGTAATCCTGCAGACAAGCAGTTTTTGGCGGGTCCGCCAAACACTGGCGAGTTCGGCCGACTAAAACTGGTAGAAAAGCGGGATAGAATTGCGCACAAGAACACGATTGAGAAGGTCAAATCGTTTTCTAGCTTGCGAATTGAGCCTACTGTGCGGGAGGCAATTGAAACAGAAATGTTGGGTCATTTGCAAACAAAAATGCCTACGGCAGTACAGAAATTGGCAATTAAGACCATCCGTGCTACAAAACGAAGTCCAGATGTTTTGCATACTTATTTATTAGCCGCAGAGACTGGGTCTGGGAAGACATTGTCGTATTTGGCGCCTTTAATGTCTAATTTGAAAGAGGAAGAGACTAATAATGCTGAAGAATGGGACGCTATATCAAAAGCTCCTATTGTTCGCTCTGTGGTTTTTGTTCCGACGTTGGAGTTGGTCTCTCAGGTTAACGATGTAGTCAGGAAATTGACAAGGTCTGTCAAATTGACGTCGTTTGCCTCTGGTCAGGGAGTCACCAACAAGTCTGCATCTGCAAAATTGACAAGACGAACTGATATTCTCATCACCACGCCTGATAGATTCTTGAATATGTTTAAAACCCCCGGAGCTGCGAAGGGCCATCTTTCGCAATGCAAATTTGCCGTTGTAGATGAGGCCGACACTTTAATGGACGAGTCATTTTGCGAGAGTACCCATGCAGCTATAAAGCTCATGACAAATCTTCGAGATCTAGTGTTCTGTTCTGCCACGATACCTCGCTCTTTTGATCGATTGATGAAAAAGGTCCATCCTAACGCAGCTAGGATCGTCACACCGGGACTCCATAAGATCCCTCGGCATATCGATTTTCGTGTTGTCGAAGTTTATAAACCGCCGTTTCTCAACAGCAAGCTCCTGGCTCTTCAACAAGCTTTATATGCCATTCACCACGATAATACTGAAGAGGGTCTAATCAAACGTGTTGTGGTGTTTGTAAACAAGACGGATGAGGTTGATCCTATTGTTGACTACTTAAATGAAAAAGGATATCCGGCTGTCGGTGCGTCTGGCCGGATTGCTCGACAACAACGAATGCAGATAGTCCAGGACTTTGTTTCGCCTGCTAAATCTCTAGAGAGTGATAATCCCAGTAAGACGAAGGTCAAGGTCTTGGTTACTACTGATCTTTTGGCCCGTGGCGTTGACATGCAAAGCATCCGAAACATTGTGCTTTATGATCTTCCGTATAGCTCCGTTGATATGCTTCATCGTGCGGGACGTACCGGCCGCTTAAACAAGCGTGGAAGAGTTCTTCTCTTTGTGACGAAAAAAGAATCCCAGGGCTGGGTTAAAGGGCTTGAACGAACTGTTCGAAATGGCATGCCCTTGGCCTAATCTGCACTCGCTTACGATACTTGTAAATATTACGTTATATCTTTAATGACAGTACTTCCAGGTAGTTGTGTTCCTACACAACAACCCCAGATCATAAGACTTCCAAAGCTCTTATCAACCTTTGGGAGTTAAAAAACACTGGGGAGAAGGACGGGCGTCTTCGTTTCAGCTCCTTGTCTTTTTACAATGATCGAGAAGCTTCCTAAAAGTGTCCGACATATTGCGAAAGATAGTGGGGCTTTAGCCTCGATAGCTGGTTTATATTATTATGTTCAAAAGTTAGAATATATATCGGTGACCATGAAGCGTGCTTGAGTGACTCGACCAATTCATAAAGCACCGTGCTTGAAAACCCCAGTTACGCCCACTAGCACGTGATCTAGGTAGATATAACTGGAAAGCGTTAGAAATGACTATGTAAGAAACTAATAACGATCTATTGGCGATCGGAATAAAGAGTAACTGGATCAGCATCGGACTAATTGTGCATTGTGGCTTTATTCACCACTCGGACTTGGTCAGATACAGCTGAAATCCGGTTGTGGCGGTTTTAAGGTCTCAATTGCTGGACTGTTGCTCATTTTTTTCATAATTGTCTTCAATTGGCTTCAACCGGGCTATTTGTGTTCTTCCTATCGCTGAGCGACCTCATCACAAGTCTTCAAGTGGATTACCGCCATAGTATTGTCAGTATTAGTATTTAATTAGCTTATTCCGCCCACGGAGCAGACTCGTATCGATTCAGTGGCCAATCTAGAGGTCTCCTATATGTCGCAGACTATATTCCAAACAGAACCCGCAAACCGTTAAGCTGTCACGTCTCGCTGCGGACTGTCGGGTTCAAATCCTCGGCGCGCGCGCATGCATGCCAGGGACAAATCAAAAAAGGAAATTTTAGCCCATCGCTTTCCAGATGCCAAAACGAACAAAACTATTGAATTGAGCTAGATTCTAAGGATCCTAAGTAACGTTTGTGGATTACAGCATGTATGCTCTTCGTACGTGATCCTACCCCCGCCAACTGGAGGAGATTTCCCCCGCCAGACGGGCTCAAGGCTGTGGTTGCCCCGGCGACCCCTTCCCCCACCGCGTGGGATGATGGTGGGGGTTGGCTGTTCCTATCGCTGGCGGTACCCAAGCCAGGATAGTATATAAGGAGGAGCGGGGCCAGCTTTTTCTGAGGGTTCCAAGCAAAAAGTCATGACTTCTAAGCAATTTGAGAGCAGCGGAGATATTGTTCTTCCCGCCTTGAAGGGTCTGGTTCGTTCTTCTCCATGGTTGAGTCTTATTGAATCTGAGAGAGTGGTCTACCGGACAGCATCAGGCGCAAATTCCGGCAATGAGCCAAAAGTGACCATTGTCGCTGGCGGTGGTAGTGGACACGAGCCTACGCACGCTGGCTTTGTTGGTGATGGCCTGATTGATGCGGCTGTTGCTGGCACCATTTTTGCTTCTCCATCCACTAAGCAAATATATGCCGGTCTCAAGGCCGTCGAATCTCCTAGGGGTACATTGGTAATTGTGAAGAACTACACTGGTGACGTTATTCATTTTGGTCTTGCTGCCGAAAGAGCCAAAGCTCAAGGGGGAAAGAATGAGGTCGTGATTGTCCAAGATGACGTTGCTGTCGGCCGTGCTCAGGGTGGCCTTGTTGGGCGCAGAGCTTTGGCTGGTACGGTCTTGGTCCACAAGATTGCTGGTGCAGCTGCCGCCAAGGGTCTTGAATTGAGCCAGGTTGCAGACATTGCCCGCTCAGTGGTTGGAAATTTGGTTACTATTGCTGCATCCTTAGACCACTGTAACGTTCCGGGACGTCACTTTGAGACCAACTTGAAGGAGGACGAGTTTGAAATTGGAATGGGAATTCACAATGAACCCGGCGTTAAGAAAGCTAGTCCAATTCCTAGCATCCCTAAGCTGGTTTCGGAATTGCTTCCAATGCTCCTGTCTCAAGAGGATTCTGACCGCGCTTTTGTTCCATTCAACAAGTCCGATAGTGTTATTCTTTTGATCAATAACCTTGGCGGTGTTTCCAATTTGGAACTTTCCTATGCTGCAGAAGTTACTACTGAGCAACTACGTGAAAAATACGGTATCGTTCCAAAGAGAACTGTTGTGGGTACTTATATTACTGCTCTGAATGGTCCTGGATTTTCCATTACTCTTTTAAATGCTTCTCGCGCAGGAGACAATGTGCTGGAGTTGTTTGATGCTCCAGCTAAGGCTACTGGCTGGAACCATGGAACTACTACAGCCTCCGACTGGACTACTGTCGAAAAGGGCGAGATTCCAACTTCTGCTGGTCCAGAAACAGTTAAAAATGAAACCCCATCTTCTGTCAAGGCCAACGCTGACCTTATTTCCTCTATGCTCACCGCTGGTGTCGAAAGTGTCATGAAAGAAGAGCCTCGCATCACCAAGTACGACACTGTTGCGGGTGATGGTGACTGTGGCGAGACCTTGAATGATGGTGGCAATGCCATTCTCAAGGCCCTCAAAGAGGGCTCCATTCGCCTCTCTGACGGTGTCAATGGTATCGCTGACATTGCAGATATTGTTGAAGATTCCATGGGTGGTACTTCGGGAGGTCTCTACTGCATCTTCCTTTCCGCACTTGCTAAAGCTGTGCGAGATACTGGATCATCTACCTTGGATGAAAAGACCCTTGCAACAGCTTGTAAGGCCGCCCTGAACTCCTTGTTCAACTATACCAAGGCCAGGAAGGGTGACCGTACGTTGATCGATGCGCTTCAGCCATTTGTGGAAACCCTGGACTCTGGAAAGGGCTTTGCCGCTGCTGTCAAGGCCGCTGTTGAGGGGGCCGACTCCACACGTAAACTGGAAGCGAAATTTGGTAGAGCTTCTTATGTGTCTAAGGACGAATTGAAGCAATTTGATCACGAAGGTGGCTTGCCAGACCCCGGCGCAATTGGTTTGGGAGCTCTCCTCTCGGGTTTGCTGTCCGCATATGAGGGAAAATAATCTTAATGACTGTATATAATGAATGAGAATGTTTCAGCGTTTTTTTTGTTGTTTTTATTACCTGGAAACATTTCTTTGCGTCCAATTCAAGCAATCAACTTACCTGAGGTATTTTAGAAATTGGTCGCCCAACACACAAACATTCCATGATCGTCGTCGTGATGAGATATCAACATATAGCGAATTGCTCATCCACCTCCTACTTCCTCATTTCTAAGCTTTTTTCATAATGAGTGATAATCAGGACAGTAAGTACATTCACATGAAAGTTTATGGTGTTTATTGTCCATTTCTAGTAGATCAATTTCTTCGATCAGAATGCGTACCTGAGACGTTACCAGAGTAGGCATATCAGTGCCGATCAGGGCAAAACATCTGAACACTATTTAACAGCCATAATGCTTCTATCTTAACTAGCCATAGTCACTCAGCCTATTCAAAACTAACTACAATGTCGGAATTATCTAGATTCGAGGCTCGCGCTGCTCCACAAATCCCAACTTCTCTTGCAATCGCAGGTGTTGCACCTACCCCTGGTCCATCTACATCTGATAACTTGCAAATCCGAGAAGTCCAAGTGCCAGATGCCGTGTCTGATAACATCAGCAATGAAGATATTCAGAAAATTAAGGACATTGGCCAGCAGCTTTGGAACGATTACAAGAACCAAAAGCGGGACTTTGATTGGATGGAGCTAATCAAAGAGTATTCTTCTGTTATCGAAGAGATTTTCAGCATATTTGAAGGCCAATTGACTAAGCGAGATTTGGCAGAACAAATTTCCAACAGTGATGTGGACTGGAATAAGTTGCTCTCACAACTTGGACCTATCGCCCAGGAAATTAAAGGAAGTCTTCAAAAGAGAGACTGGACGGCTGAGATGGCCAAGCTTGAGCCTCTCGTCAATACTGTTATGAGCAAGATTCAAAAGAGAGATTCTCTCTTTGTTGGAAAGCGGGACCTGCTTAGCATGATTGGTGCTATTATTAAGGGATTTCTGAGTGGTATCCTTGGTGGAGGCTCGTCAAGTTCACCAAGCGGTTCAACCCCTGGCAATGGCACTACTCCTAGCAATGGTACCGCGCCTACAAATGGTACTACTTCATCTAACGGAACCTCCACAAAACTTTCTTATTAAATATTCGTAATACCCATAATTTTTAATAGTAAAACAGGTTGAGGATAAAAGTTTCTCTGTTGTAGCATTCACCAAACCATATTGCAGTCCCCCCACCCCCAATAATGAGCGAGCATGGCTTGACAGTAAGAATAAATATAAAAACACAAGCAACGAAACCCACAACCCTTAGAACGACGTAAATTGTAGCACTTAAGAGCTTAGAATAATCTCAAAGTCGGAAGTACACAAAATGTCGGGAGTTGATCCCAGGCCGCCGACGAGCGCTGGAACAACCATGGATTACTCGAACCTACGGCAGGTTATAAGTTCTAAGCCTGCTAACGAGCAGGTTGTGTCAGTTAATCATCGTGCGTGAGTATCTACCTTTATTCTATATCCTCCTTTGTTTCGCTAAACAAATACAACTAATTTAGGCTCATCACTCGAACACTTACAAAATACCCCGTTGACTATGCATTGTATAGAGAATTGCTTCAAAACAGCGCAGACGCCAGAGCCTCGTCCGTAGTCATTTCGTTCAAGTCAGTATCGGGAACTGCAACAGAGCCAGAGGTGATCGAATCTCTTCAAGATGCTCTCGTGAACAGGCTAACAGTTTCTAACAACGGACAACTTTTTGAGGAAGATGATTGGAACAGATTAAGGGAGATTGCAAAAGGCAATCCAAATGAGTCGAAAATCGGTGCCTTTGGGGTTGGCTTTTATTCGGTCTTTGAGGTGACTGATGAACCCTTGGTCCACTCTGGGTCTGAAGCAATGTCATTTTACTACGTTGAGGACCAATTGAGGTATAGAAAGGACACCGTCGAGTCAAGCTCAGACTGGACAGTAATTGACCTGCCATACCGAGCTCCACGGAATTTGCCTAATCTGGTGTCATTTACTGCGTTTTTGACACAAAGCTTCATGCTGGTCCCATTGCAGTCGGTAGTGCTGGAAGTAGATGGTACAAAATTGCTGGAACTGTCCAAAAAAGTGTCACCGAATACAGCTATATCTATTCCTCGG